>CAUYQV010178975.1:0-24722 GCA_963574575.1 Galagoides demidoff
TACACCTAAGGTGGTGGGTTCGAATCCCCAGCCCGGGCCCGCCAAACAACAATGATGGCTGCAACCAAAAAATGGCTGGGTGTTGTGGCGGGCACCTGTGGTCCCAGCTGCTTGGGAGGCGGAGGCAGGAGACTCACTTGAGCCTAGGAGTTGGAGGTTGCTATGAGCTGTGATGCCATGGCACTCTACCCAGGGGGATAGCTTGAGGCTCTGTCTCAAAAAAAAAAAAAAAAAGGGTATTTTCCTATTTTCTAATGGTATTTTTATGATAAACCTATGATATATGTCCAGCTAGTTATATTAGTCTTCATTTGGTCTATAAAAATACCATAAAATATAATGGTCTTCTTAGATATAAAGCTTCATGCTTATGGATTTCAGAAGTAGCTCTACTTATATCTATAGTGAGTAGCAGAATTTGAACTATACAATGTATGTCACTGGATCATATGACTTTTCACCAAAATGATACTTAAAGACCATGTTTTCAGTACAATTTCTATGCACAAACACATACACACACATGTCATAATTTCAATTAGTAACCTCAGATTTAAAAAAAGAACTTCATGTATTATTCTATAGGGTAACCATTTCCATAACTTACAATAAAAACATAAGGATATATCAGCTCATTAGGTTGTGGTTCAAGCCTCCTGATCCCTAGCCAGAGACAACAGAAATCAGAAGAAAAGTTCTCTCTGTAATAAAAGTAAGCAATTCCATTTAAAGGACAAAAACAGAACAAGGCCCACTATTCTAAAACTGTCCGTTAGGGTAAGAACCACTTGCTGAGAAGAGAATGGAAAAAGCTGCTGCAAGCTTATCCCTCTCTGAGACTAAGAATGATTTGGGGGACTTGGGATGGTTGGAAACTGAAATGAACCATCATGACGGCTTGGGGATTGGATTTACAAAATTTCTACTATCACCAAGTTACAAAGTCCCCACGCTGCTTTTGGATTGATAGAAACCGTGGTTGGTTGAAGCCACGGCCAAAACTTCTAGACACATGGAGTAAAACACAAAGCAATAGAGATGCAGTAGGAAAAATTAATTTACCTCTAAGAATAGAACACAAGCACATACTCTGAAACACATTCCACAATCAAAAGATGCATTTTATTTTCAATTAAATTAAAATTACAGAATAAAGAGGGATGGCATAATTTTTCTTATTAAACTATCATTTTAACATTGAAAATTAAATAGATAAATGATGTAAAGGAAATATATCATTGACAAAACACGATTACATGGGTTACTAAGAAAGTGTTGAGACAGACTATGTTATGGTCCATTATTTCACTTGGAAGAAAGAAACACTGTCAACAGGATCCTTTCTGATTCACCTGTGCAGGTTATAACTTGCTCAGCTTATCAGTGTTGTTGGCAGAACTTCACTTGCTTCTGTCCACATGGGTTTTACATTTCTTGATTTTTGTGTACCTTAAAACTTTTGTAATAACCCCAGTATAAGACACAGGGATGAAGCCATTACGGATACAGTGTTTTCAAAGGGTCCCTGACTTATGATGGCTCAATTTAGAATTTTTTTACTTTTCCATGATGTGAAAGCCATAGAGATTCTGTAGAAACCACATTTTGAGTACCCATACAATCATTCTTTTCCTTATTTTTCTCTTATTATTATTTTTAATTTTCACATGATAATTGCATATACTTATAATTTTGACACATATATCAAAATGTGTAATGATCAAATCACAATAATTGGCATATCCATCATCTCATGTATTTATCATTTCTCTGTGTTGAAAACATTCAAAATCTCTTCTAGCTTTTAGAAAACACACAACGTTTTTATAGTCGACCCAGTACGCTATAAAACAATGGAACTCGTTCCTTCTACTGAGCTGCAAGTTTTTATTCCTTAATTAATCTCTTAACTATCCCCTCTCCCCTCTTCCCTTCTGGCCTCCAGTAACCACTATTCTACTCTCTACTTCTATGACATTAACTTTCTTTGCTCCCACGTATGAGTAAGAACATGTAAATTTATCTTTTGGTGCCTGTCTTATTTTACTTATAATAAGTCCTCAAAGCTCTTACATTTTTGCTGAAAATAACAATTTTATTCTTTTAATGGCTGAGTAACATCCTATTTTGTATATATGCCACATTTTCTTTATCTATTATTCTGTTGATGGACACAGATAGACATTGATTGATACCATATATTGATTATTGTGAACAGAGTTGCAATAAACAATGAGAGTGCAGCTCTCTCTTTAACACACTGATTCACTTTCTTTTTTACACACACACACACACAGAGTAGTGTAATTGCTTGGTCCTATGGTAGTCCTACTGTTAGATTTTGAGGTATCTTCAAATCCCATAGTAGCTGTATTAACTTATATTCCTACCAACAGTGTTTGAGAGTTCCCCTTTCTTCAGAATTGCTTTTTGTCTTTTAAAATAATAGCCATTCTAATTGGGGTGCAGTGATATATCTCATTGTGGGTTTAATTTGCATTTCCCTGATGACCAGTTATGTTGGACATTTTTTCATATACCTGTTGGTCATCTGTGTATCTGCTTTTGAGAGATGTCTATTCAGCCCATATGCCTGTCTATAAAAATCAGATTTTAGACATTTTCTCTGTTGAATTTTTTGAGGTCGTTATATATTCTGGATTTTAATTTTTTGTCAGACGTAAGAGTTTGAAAAATTTCATCTGGCAAGTTGTTTCTTCACTATTTTGCAACCATTTAGTTGTTTATTCTCAGTGTAATATTCAATAAATTACATAAGACATTTATTTATATCATCAGCTTACAAGGGGCTCATGAGGACATAACCCTGAAGAATCATCTGTATGTGTTTAGAAGGTATATTCAGAAATCATGGAGTTGTTACATCTGTGTGTGTGTGTGTGTGTGCTGGTGTTAAAATTGAAAGCATTAAGATATTTTGAAGACTGAATAGTGATAATAGCAACAATTTATCAGAAATGACTACAAAATTCTAAAATGAAGATAATATCAGTCCTCAAATTGAAGGAAAACTCTCAATCAAAGACACTCATGTTCTGGGGGCCCTGGTTTTAGTCAATGAGAAAAGTTTAATATTATTGTTGCAGAAATACCAAAATAATGATAAGCAGATGTGTGCCAACTTTAAACCGTTTTCTGTAGTATAAAAGTAGATTGTGTAATATATTTATAAAGTCATAATCCGTACTAGCTGACAACCTATTTTCCTATCTGCTTGAAGAAGGGAATTCCATCTTCCCACAAAGAGGTTCTGAATACATTAAACATTACAATTCAATTTGTCAAAGACCATTGCATCTGAATACAGTTATCATTAGATAGTGAACCTGAGACTATTAGTGGCCCTGCCAGTTGAAATTTATCCTGTTCAAGGAAGAGGAAAATACAGTTTGGGAGAAAAAAAAAAAAAAAGAGTTCAGTCTGAGGGTGGCACCTGTGGCTCAAAGGAGTAGGGTGCCGGCCCCATATTCTGGAGGTGGTGGGTTTAAACCCAGCCCCAGCCAAAAGCTGAAAACAAACAAACAAACAAACAAACAAACAAAAAACCAGTTCAATCTGAAAGAAAAGAAATGTTCATTGTAATTTGTCAAGCCACTCGCTTCACATACCTAAGTTACTTTCTTTATACTTTAACCATTTAAGCATTTACAAAACTTCAATTACTATTTAAGGCCACTGGCGGGCAATTTATAGACAGCAGGAACAAACTTAGAGTACATAATGCCCATGTGGCTGGAAGGAGTTAATAAAACTTCCAGAGGAAATTAACTTCGCAGAAGATTGTATTTAAGGCACTAAGAGCTTCTAATCTTCCTTTTTTTCTGTGTAAGGGCCAGAATACCCGATCAGTGTTTCCATTCCCTTCATATCTAGTTCAGACTGTGTTGTTTGGGGCAAGGTAGGAAAAAGGGAAGAAAACAAAAAAATACGTTATCAAGTGGCAATCTTGAATGCTTCCACTCAAACATTTATCGTGCATTTTATTTATCGCCCTTCTTTGCATGGATATACGCCCTCTGAGGAAATGTATTTTGGACACTGAAATCAAATTGAAGAAAAATGTTAAAGTAGAAACAATTTGGAAGATCATCTTTTAGGGCTGTAATCCATCACATGTTAAACGCAGGCTGGGGAACTCAATGGGAAAAGAAAGGAGAATGTTTGAGAAACTCACAGCCCTGTTCTTTCTGATGTTTAAATTGCTGACAAGACCAAAAATATACCTGGGAACATCACTTAGTACAGCTGGCAAAGGCAAGGGAACAGACATTTAAGTGGCAAACAGTAGAAGGTCACACACTAGTCATTACGCACACATATGCTGGAAGCCAACAGGGTGTCGAGGGGAAAGATAAAGTTCAGCTGAGAAAATACAGCAAGGAATTTATCCACAAACACATCCTTTAGCCTTGGATTATCAAGACAACATATTTATCAGTCTCTGCTTTTAATTAGTCTGTCCTCACGAGCAGTGAAAGAGATTGCAAAAAATGTGGCATTTCCCCTGATGTTATGTTTATTTGCAACACAGAGGATCACATTACACATAGGCGGTATACTTTTAACATAATCTCTGTCATAGAGGGATTTATATATATATATATATATATAAACTGAACATAATAATTGTACCATTTTAAATACATAAACTTTCAGCCTTTTTTTTACACTTTGGATGGGACTGACTCTTATGTTCTTCCCTATAAGTTAATCAGATTCACAGATGAAAAGATACAGAGGGCAAGGAGCAGAAGGAGGCAGAGTGAGAGCTGAGAAAACAGAGTAAAAAGCCTACTGTGATGCCATCCAGAGTGAAGGCTTAGTGTAAATTCGGGAGAAAAGGCGCACAACAGTCAATATTGTGCTAGCAAGTGGCATTTGGAGAGACACGGCAAGGGCATGAATTTCTTGTTCTTTGCATAGTCTCATGGGCTCAAATCTCTTTTTATAGTTTGTGTATCATATCCAACATCTGGTTATTTATATGGCTTCAATGCTATGAAGTAAAACAGTCTTATTTTAAACTAACAGGACCATTATTACCTCCTGGGATCTACACTGTCAATGAGCGAAGCCCCACTCCAGCCCATGTGAAATAAATGGAAAGACCAGCAAGGCCGGAGCTCCGGCTGGATTCCCAGCCCCTGCTACCCAAGACTCACAGGCTTCCCTGACAGAACTGATTCTCCAGGCAACCCGTTTCTCCAGTTCCTGTGCTCATCACTGCTGTGAATCACAAACTGGATCTGCAGAGGAAGATCTAGGACAAACCTCTGCGAGACTGTTACTATTGTTACTGTTCTACATGAAGCATAAGAGCATCATTGACAACCTGGGAATAGCCTCACTGGTAGCCGCAAAGTGTGCTTTTATTTCTGAATTAAATGCATTATTAACTTCAGCACTTCTGAACATCAGTTGGGTTAGTTAGCCCACTTGAGCTGCTTGGTAAATTCAGATTAGGCTTCTCACTGAAGCCTTTGTATTTTCTCAGATCCCTTGTATTTGGATTATGTTTCATCACTTTGTTGTCACTGTTGTTCTATGTTCATATTTTCCATTCCAAAGACCACTTGTTTGTTTTTTTTATGCTAGTGAAATAAGGCAGTGGGAGTGGAGAAGGAACAAAGGAATCCGTAACTAGAAGTGATCAATTAGTTGCAGACACCACTGCACTCAGACCAGCACCAGACTCCATTCATTTTAAGCTCTCAAACTGAGCTTTTATAATAAATGAAGCTTAGTAATATGTCAGGGACCATTGATGTGTTAGTGACAAACAGTGACCTTTGCTACTCCTTCTCTACAGATAATGGGTATTCACTTTAAAGGGGACCTTAGAAGGTCAATGCTTGTGCTATTTAATAAATTGACATCACTTTAATGGCAGAGACATGGATTTAATTTGTTTGTAGTGGGAGGTATTTCTGGATGCTGGTCCATATATAATACTAGTCTATTTACCTCCCATCCAAAGCCAGATTATGCTGTATCCACTGATACATATTCTGCTAACCACAAAAGATTATTGATTATTTGCAACTAAAATGTTGCAATTATATACAAACTGTATCTAAAACGAAGGCTCCACATAGGCAGTTGAATGTTTATTAGAAACAAACGTGTCCATTTCCTCAATAAGTTGTTTTATCCACTAATTCATTTAATTTTTTAAAATGCATCCTTTACCTATAAGGTGGTAAGTGTACAATTTGGTGAAAAAAATCCAGTCTTGTACCTCTAGGGGATTAGAACCAAGTGGAGGTGAGAGTAAGGGTTGAAAATAAAGGCAAGGCAAGGCAAATTAAAAGGAAATTTCAACACAAGAGGACAATTTTAATGTTTCTAGCTCAATTCATATCTCATAATCCGCATTAGTTCAAATCACCTTTTTATATAAGCACACATAAAATTCCACTTCAATAGATACTGAGTTGGTCAGAAAGCTCAGACTGACTTTTTCTCCGTATTTTCTACATATAATCAAATCACAAACTACACTCAAGTCAGACCCTTAAAATATCTCTTTAATCTAGGTTTCTTTTTCAGCAGGATTTTCACAGTAGTTCAAGCACCCTAAATCCAGACACTAGTTCAGTAGCAGAAACTGCACCTCCACATTCACCACTAAGTGTCCACTATGAATAATTCTATATAAGGAAAAGAGTAATACCAATTTTTTGCTTCTCTATTGTCAAAACTAAGCAATGATTATTCATAAGAAGATGATCTCAAGTGGTAGAGTGTCTACTTCTCTGGCATCAAAGATTGAGATAGACAAGTCCTTATTAATTTTTTTTTTTGTCCAAAGAGAGTCAGAACAATACATTTAGGACTTGCAGTACCATATGAATAGCAGGAGCTGAAGTTTCTGAAAGCCATTGCATATGCCTTGAGAAGGTGATTATATCAGAGCCAGAACCACCTGTATTGGCTCATTTCCTTCTAAAATCTAATCGTAGGAATTTGAATTGACTTATGTAGGTGGAAGTGGTAATCGTAAAGTTTTTCTATCCCATTTGTAATGAATCCTACTGTTTACTCCCTGATTCATTTTACATTTTAAATTAAGATGTTGTCAGAGCAGGCATATCTTAAAGATATTGTGCATTTGGTTTCAGACCACAAAATAAAGTGAGTTGCATGAATTCTTTGGTTTCCCAGAAAATGTGAAAGTTCTATTTACATCATATGATAGTTTAGTGGTTTATTAGTACTATACTTTAATGGAATTGTGTCTAACAAGCAATGTACATGCCTCGATTTAAAAGTGCTTTGTTGCATAAAATGATAACTATCATCTGAGCCTTCAATGAGTCGTTATTTTTTTGTTGACAGAGAGTCGTCCCTTGACTGTTAACTGAACAGGTTGTTGAGGGTTGGGGAGGTTGTGTCAATTTCTTACAATCAGGCAGCAGTGAAGTTTGCCACATCAAATGATTCTTCTTTCCAAAAGATTTCTCTGTAGTCTACAATGCAGTTTTATAGAAGTTAACCCATAGCAAAATTTCTTTCAGAATTGAACGGAGTCAATGCTCTTAAAACCTACAACTCCTTTGTCAACTAAGTTTATGTAATATTCTAAATACTTTTTGTCATTTCAACGTGTTCACAGAATCTTTACCAGGAGGACTTTCCATGTCAAGAAACCACTTTCACTTTTTTGCTCATCTGTAAGAAGTTCATTCAGCTTTTATCATAGACTCGCAAGAATTCATTTGCATCTTCATCCCCCACATGAAATTCTGCTTTTCTTGCTATCTCCACCACATCTGCAGTTACTTCACTGAAGTCTTCACCCTCCACAGTCACCCAGGAGGGTTAGAATCAAACTCTTTTGAGCTTCTGTTAATGTTGCTATTTTGAGCTCGTCCCATGAATCATGAATGTTCTTAATGGCGTCTAGAATGGTGAATCTTTTCCAAAATGTTTCCAATTTACTTTCCCCAGATTCATCAGAGTACTCACTATCCATGTCAGCTATAGACTTAAAAAATAATATAATGAACTTGAAAGTCAGAATTATTTCCTCTTGACTCAGGCTAAAGAATGGATGTGGGTGGTGTTTGACATGAAAACAACATTAGTCTCCTTGGACCGCTCTATCAGAATTCTTGGATGATCAGGTGCATTGTCAGTGAGCAGTGATATTTTAGAATGTATCTTTTTCTTTTCCTGAGAAATTGGTATCAACAGTGGTCTTACATTATTCAATAAACTATTCAATAAATACATATGCTAGCATCCAGGCTTAATTGTTCCATTGATACAGAACAAACTGAGTAAAGTTATCATAATTCTCGGGCACCTTAGGATTTTCAGAAAGATGGATGAGCATTTTAGCTTCAAGTTAAAGTCAGCAGCTGAATTATTAGCACCAAACAAAAGTCAGATTGTTCACTGAAGCTTTGAAGCCAAGTATTGACTCCTCTTCTCCAGCGATGAAAGTTCTAGACAGAAATGGATTGTTTCTGCCTCCATTATTCATCTCAGGTAGAAATTCTAGATAACTTGCCGTAGCTCTACGTCACACTTACTACTTCCCTTTGCATTTCAAGGTCATGGAGAAAACTTTCTTCCTTAAACCTTATGAATCAATGAACCACCAGCTGCCAGCTGCCAACTTTTCTTCTACAGCGTCCTTACTTATCTCAGCCTTTGTGGAATGGAAAAGAGTTGGGACCTTGCTCCAGATTAGGCTTTGGCTTCAGGGAATGTTGTGGTTTGATCTTCTTTTCCGACCCTTAAAACTTTTTCACTATCAACAATAAGGGTTTTGTTTGTTTGTTGGGTTGGTTGGTTGGTTGGGTTTTTTGTCCTTCGTGTGTTTACTGGAGTAGCACCTTAAATTCCTTTGAAAATGTTTTCTTTGGATTCAGAACTTGGCTAACATTTTGGCTGATAGGCCTAGCTTTTGACCTATTTCAGTTTTTGACATGCTTTTCACACTAAGCTGAATTAGTTCTAGAGAAAAAGAGAAATGTCCCACTCTCTCTTTCACTTCAAAACTTACAGGACCTTGCCTAATTCTAATATTGTTGTGTCTCAGGGAATAGAGAGAACCAAGAAGAGAGAGTGAAAGAGAGAGATAGAGAGAGAGAGAACCACCAGTGCCTGGAGCAGCCAAGACACACACAGTTGGGAACTTCTCTGTCTTACGTGGCTAACATTTGTGGGCTCCAGTCCCAAAACAATTATGATAGTGACATCAAAGTTTACTTATCACAGATCATCACAACAGATAAAATAATCATAGAAAATTTGAAACATTTGGAAAATTACCAAAATGAGACACAGAGACAGAGAATAAGCAAATGCTGTTAAAAAATGATACCGATAGACTTGTTTAGCAGGGTTGCCAAAAAACTTCAATTTATAAAAGAAGCAGTGTCTACAAAGCACAATGAAGCAAAGCACAATAAAATGAAGTATGCCTGTAATTAAGCTTAAGCTCACTAAAATAGGATTTCCAGGAGGGCCAGAGATTCTTTTGGTTTTATTTACTTTTATTATACATCCTAGAAAAATACCCAGTACTAGTACGTGCACTGTAAATATATGTTGACTGAACAAATACACCTAGGTGGGTTTCCTTTTCTTCTTTCAAGAGAAACAAACAAGGGAATTACAAAGAAAATTATTTTTTGTGGATCTCCACCTTTTACATTTTTTTTTGATTTGCCTCACAATGAGAACATGAAGTGTAACACTTCAGAAAACATAAGGTAAAATTACCAGCTCTCTGAATTTGTAAAATCCAGAATGTTTCAGGACCCTTTTAGGTATCCATGACAAAAATCCAACTGAAACATTCAATAAGCAACTCAGTTAGTGTTTCACATGGCTGATAATTCCCAATGGTGTAACCTTCAGTTGTGGCTAAACAGACGCTCTGTGATGTCCTCAGGGATGTGGCTCTTCTCAGTTTTCTTCTCCTCTCTCTCTCTCTGTTTCTCTTGCTCTCTCTCTTTCTATCACAGTTTTGCTTTTCTTTTCACTGACATTATTCTCAGGCCAACGGCTGCATATGAAATCAAGATGTTCATCCATTGCACCTTGAGTTTCCAGAAGAGAAAGTAGGTTTCCTGAAACATCATTCAGGTAAATGTTCTATAGGGAAATAAGATGGTCTCAACACAGGTCAAGGGTACATCCCTGAACAAACCACTGTACTGCCTGCCAAGGTTATAGGGTTACCAATTGGTCTGATTTTGATAATTGTTGTCTCCTGCTGATCTTCAGGCTGAAGGCCAAAATTAGGATAAGGCTAGCCCCACGGATGATCTGGGTGGATAAAAATATTGTCATCAAGTCATCCAACAGGCACTGCAACGTCTTATTTCTTCTCAGGTCACACTGCACATCAGTCTCTTCCCAAGTCCTCATTTTCCAGGTTCCTAACAGATTGGCTTACCTTTTTTTTTTTTTTTTAATCAGATGTTCCTTCACTCATGAAAGGTTTTGCACACACTGTTCTCTCTTTCTAGGTTCTATTCCTTTTCTTCCTCTTCATCTTGACTGGCTCATCTGGCTCATGTTTCTTTAGACGCCCTCTACATAGTGATCATTTCGTGGAAGGCATCAATGGTTTACTTGGTTGGGGGAAAAAACAACTGTTGAGGAATTGTTCCCTGTTAGAAAACGCACACACCTCTTTTTAGAACTCTCCATTACGGTAATTACTAACTTTCTAAACACTGTTGACCTGTAACCCATTTCCCAAAAGGAGGACAGTGTTCTAGACTTTCATCTTCCTCAGCATTCCTCCAGCATGTGACACAGTATCTGTCTACACATGGTAGGCACTAAAAATATTCATTAATGAGTCAAAGAAAAAATGGATTCATTAAATATTGATTAACTGAATAGTGTAGTGGCAGAACAACTTTTGCAGCAAAGGGCCAGATAGTAAATATTTTAGGCTTTGCAGCAAAGGACAATTACTGTGGCGTATTCTGCTTTGGATTTTATTTATTTGTCTGTTTGCTCTTACATACTCATTATGGTTTCTGGCTAGATTTTGCCTGTGGGTCACAATTTTATAACCCTTACATTAGTGTTCAGGTAGTAATGATATTTCTGTGGCTTTATATTCCTAGTGAGATACTAACTGCTTTTGTTTCTGAGCACTTAACTTTCTACTCTATGTAAACAACTACTGCTCTCAGCTCCCAATTCAGGATCTTCGAGTTGTATTTCTCTTTTCAGACCCATTTGTTACTTACTTTTTCTCCCTGCAAAGTGCCTGTGCATTTCTCCTAATCTCATGCTGTCTGTGCCACACTGTGCTTTTTCCATTCTTTAGCCAAGTGCACCTGCTGCCCTGGCTTCTTATGACTGTTTGAAATTTTTATGCTGCATCATCATCCCTTCTGTTTTCTGCAGCGTACAGTGTAATATTTCAATAGAAGGAGAAATGTTTATTTAAAATAGACTGGGTAAAACAGACATTCGTAGATTCTGACACCAGGAAAATAGCATGCCATCTGCCCTCCATAAGGAGCTCTTTGCCTGAGGGACATAACTGCATCACCCAGGTAAGCTCTTCCCAACGTGGAAATTGCACTGCAACCTACAAATCGTGGTTGTCATTGCAGACCTTTTGTCCTTTGCTGCCCTCAGTTCCACGGTTCGTTCTTAATCCATCTTTTTTCTATTGTATATGTTTGACATCTTTTCCCCTGGAATGCATCAGCCAGGAGTCTTGTGAATGGCAAACTTAGAGCATCTCATCCATTATTTTCTTGTCCTTTCAGTTTCTCAGTATAAATTGCAGTATCCACTTTTCTTAAAATAAAAAAAAAACACTAAGACATGTAAAGTACTGCTATTACATGATCAGAGAGTAATCAGTCAAAACCTAAAGCATATACATATAAAGCTGTTTTAAATGCCATCTTTATGATGCATAAAAATAAGTGAGCACGCCACATCTTCAAAACTTACAAAAAGAAAAGGAAAAGAAATCTGGCATCACTGCACTCAAAAAAAGGTTCATGTAAACTGTGGCAAAAATAAGTTGTTTTCTAATAATTAGCACACATTCCTATAAATAATACATGGTTTACTACCCCTTCATCAAACATGACAAATGCTATATTAAGATAAATTTTACATGCAACACAATGTAGGCATCTTAATTTGATGAGCTTCTGTAAATGCAGACACCCATGTAAGGCTAACACAATTAAGACAAAATATGTTTCTATCCCTCTAGAAATTCCCTTCTACCCACTTTTCTATCAGTCCCCAGCTCCTTGTAAGTAACCTCCATTCTTATTTTTATTTCCACGCACTATTTTTGCTTGCTCAAGAGATTTTCATAAACAGAATCATAGACTATGCAATTTTTTTTGTTTCTGGGTGTTATTATTGAATATGTTTGACATTCATCCATATTTTGCATTTTTTTCAGAATTTCATTCTTTTTCATGGCAGAGGATTATTCCATTGTGTAAGTAAAGGGTAATGAAAATATCCCACTGGGTTCATACATTTCCTTGAGGGTAGAGTTATCTACATAAATTATTTGGAATGCTTTGGCCATAGTGATTTGCCTCTTGTCTCTATTTATTGATTTAATAATTTATTTTTATCGCTAGGGATTCCTGGGCAAATATTTTATACTTTGGGTTATAATATAACAATATTTTATTATATTTTGTTGGTCTAAATATTCTAGCTGTGACTATCGGGAATTCTTTCAGTTGGCTCCTGTTTTCCCTCATTTATTTGGTCTTTGTGTTTATTTCTTTGTTTATTTACTTAGTTTCAATGAAAAGGTTTAGTTTTTAGAGCAGTTTTAGCTTTGTGGGAAAAATTGAGGAGAAATTTCCCAAATTTTCCTTGTACATGTATGATACCACCCAACACAACCTCCCTTAAAATTAACTTCTTGCATTAGGGTGGTTTATTTGCTATCATGGATAAAAAAATATTGATCCATTATTATTAACTAAAGCTTATAATTTGCATAAGGATTCACTCATCATGCTGTATAGTTCCATGGCTTTTAACAAATGTATAATACTGTGTATCCACCATTACATTTTCATACAGAATAGAGTCACCGCCCTGAACATCCTTCCTGTTGCAACTATTTACTCTTCCCCCCTTTCTACTCTTAGTCCCTGGAAACTACTGATTGTTCAAGGATATGCAATAATTTATCTATTCACCTATTGAAGGATGTTTTGGTTGCTTTTAATTTGGAGCAATTATGATTGCTGTATACATTTTTTATGGTTGCCATATAAGCTTTTAGGTGGTCTTTTGTATGAATATAAATTTTCTTTTCATTTATTTATTTACTTATTTTTTTTTACAAAGCAAAAAATTGTATAATTGAACAGAGAAATACCTTTCAACAATAATTGTTGAGAGTTCGGTACCTCTCTTTCAATAATGGATAGATAAGATAAGTGAGACAATAAAGGATTTAAATAATACAATAAACCAACTAGATCTGACAAACCTATACAGACCACTCTCCCAAACAATAGCAAACACATTCTTCTCAACGCCCTGGATAGGCCCTACATTAGGCCATAAATTAAGTCCTAATATACTTTTTTAAACATCAATTTTCAGTTCATTTTGGTAAATGCCTAAAACAAGGATTGCTGGATTGTGTGTTAACACTGTGTTTGGCTTTGTAAGAGACTTTAAATTATCTTCCAACGTGGCTGTCCCATTATTCATTCCAATGAGCAATAAATGAAATTTCCTATTCCAGATCTTGACAGCATTTGATGCTGTATTTTGGCCCTTCTGACAGATGCATAATATAATAATACTTTCTTGTTCCTTTAATTTTCAGTTTTCTATAGACTTATTATGCTGAGTATGTACACAAATACACAATCACACACATGCACACACATATATCTCAAGATACTACATATATGTATATCAGCACTTCCTAAATTTCTAGTACTACAGAAGGCTTTAGGTTCATCTTAGAGTCAGCTGTTCCTTCAAGGACCACTGGTTCCTTTTACTGGAGAATGATTAGAAATCGAGATCTTGGTACTCCTGGGATGTCATTGCTTCTAAGCCATCTCAGTTAACAGAATAAAGAAATTTATGTGTGTGTGCTGACCTTTGTAGATAATCATATCTACAAATTTTCCACATGCAACCTTTAATGTTACGGTACACATAAGTGTGGACTAATGTCTTCAACAGGAGTTCATTACCACATGGATCATTCTAACCTCCTCCCTTCGTTTAAATCTAACTTCCTACTTCATTAATGTGAAACTGGAATTCCATAATCCCTCAACAATTACCTGTTCGTTCAATTACAGCTTTCACACATAAGAATATCAGCATTATTAATCCTTACCCCCATGAGAAATAATTTTATCAACCAGAGAACAATGCTTATGTACAGTTCTACCATTAAAGTGTTACACAGAATAGTTTCATCACTCTAAAAAAATCCCCTCTGCTTCTCCTGTTTCTCTGGATTCACCCCAAACTCCTAGCAACCACTGTTCTTTTACTGTCTCTAAAATCTTGACTCTTTCCAAATGTCATGTAACTGGAATCACACAGGCTGAAATGCAGAGTTTGTAGACTGACTGCTTTCACTTATAAATAGACATTCAAGATTTATCCAAGTCTTTTTGTGGCTTGAGAGCTCACGTCTTGTTGTTGTATAATATTCTATTCTAAAGATGTACTAGAGTTTGTTAGAAGAACATGTACCCTGCTGTGGATGGAATAATGTATGAGAGTCAATTAAATCCAGTTGATTGAATTTACTATTTAGGTTAACTAAATCCTTACTGATATTATGTCTACTTGATCTATCAATTACTGCACAGGGTTGATGAAGTTTCTGATTATGATAGTAAATTTCTTTATCTTTAATAAGTATAATAAGTATTGGTTCCCTGTATTTCAATGCTCTGATGTTAGTTACATAATCATTTAGGTTTGCTATATAATAGTAGAGAATTGATTCCTTTATAATTATGTAAATATCTCATATGGTATCTGATGATGAAATTTTTTCATCTGAAATGTATTCTGTCTAAAATTAATATTGCTACACTAGCTTTTTCAAATTAAAGTCAGCATAGTATGTCTTTCTCTACCTCTTTGTTTTAAGTTGTATAATTCTTTATATTAAAGTGATTTATACAGGGCAGTGCCTGTGGCTCAAAGGAGTAGGGTGCCGGCCCCCATTTACTGGAGGTGGTGGGTTCAAACCTGGCCCCAACCAAAACTTGCAATAAATAAATAAATAAATAAATAAATAAATAATAAATAGATAATAAAAAATTAAAAAAAGATTTATATGGGAAAAACAAACGATTGAATACTTTTTATTTTTAATACACTTTGATAATTTCTATATTTTAGTTAATGTATTTATATAATTCACATTTAAAACAATTACTGAAACAATTGGGCTAATATCTACTATATTGTAACTATATTGTATTTATTACTGTTTTTTGTTTTCCCTCCTACTTTTCTGCCTTATTTGATTGTAATGAGAATTCTATATAAATCCATTTATGTCCTCTGTTTGCATTAAAATTATATTTTTCTTTAAAAAGCATAGTGATTTGCCTTGAGGTTCCCAATATATAATTTTACCTTCAAAAGCACTACACTACCTCACATATACTGTAGGTATCTTGAATCAGAGTATTCCTAAGTCCCTGCTCCAATTCCTATGATATTGGTTTCATTCATTTTACTTATATATATGCTATAATCACCTAATACTTCATTACTTTTGTTATTTTAAGTAAACATATCTTTCAGGTGAATTAAGAACAGGAAAAAATAACAGATTTAATCTTATTCATTCCCTAACACTCTTTCTTTATGAATATCTGAGTTTCTGATTAATATATTTTTCTTTTGCCTGGGTGTAGTGGCTCATGGCTGTAATTCCAGCACTCTGGGAAAATGAGGTGGGTGAATTGCTTGATCTCAGGAGTCTGAGACCAGCCTGAGTAACAGGGAGACTCTGTCTCTACTGAAAATAGAAAAACTAGCTAGGAATAGTGGCAGGAGCCTATAGTCATAGCTATGTTGGAGGCTTATGCAAGAGGTTGCTCAAACTGAGAGTTCAAGGTTGCTTTAGTTATGATGATGCCATGGCACTCTAGGCACTCTATACAGTATGAGAGAGTGAGACTCTTGCCTCAAAAAAAAAAAAAAAAAAATATATATATATAGAGAGAGAGAGAGATATGTGTGTGTATACATGTATATATTTTAAGAGCTTTAAGAAAAAACATACATATATATTTTAAGAGCATTTAAGAACCCTTAAAAGTTTTCTTTAATCTTTCTTTTTTCTTAGCAGGTCTTCTCTGGAAGAATTTTCCTAATTCTTGCATGTCTAAAAATGTCTATTTCCCCTTCATTTGTTAAGGAAAAAAATTTTCACATAGACTTTTATGTTGGTGTTATTTTAAAATAACAATTTAAATATTTCAGCTCAAATATACTTGCTTCAGCAGTTTTTGATGAGAAGTCCATTGTAATTTTTATCCCTGTTTCTCTTTAGGTCAAGGTTTTGCTTTTCTCGGGTTTCTATAACTTTCTATTTGTCATTGGTTTTCAGAAGTTTGGTTACAACATATGTAGGTGTAGGGGTGCTCTTGGTGGGGGTAGAGTCTTACTCTGTTGCCTAGGCTAGAGTCCCTAGTTCACAGAAACCTCAGCTCCTAGGTTCGAATGATCCTCTTGCCTCAGCCTACAGGTGCACACTACAACACCCGGCTAATTTTTCTCTTTTAGTAGAAATGAGGTATTCCTTTTGTTCAGGCTGATCTTAAATTCTGAGCTCAAGGGATCCTCCTGTCTCCTCCACTGCCTCTAGAGAGCAGGATTGTAGATGTGGAGCAACCACACCTGGGCAGGTATTGGCATTTTTATTGTATTTATTTTACTTGATTTCTCTGACCTTCCTAAATCTATACTTTGTTGTCTGTCTAGTTGTACAGTATGTAGAGACCTTGTCTCTAAAAATAGCCAGGCATTGTGGTGGCCACCTGTAGTCGCAGCTACTTGGGAGGCTGAGGCAAGAGAATAGCTTAAGCCCAGGAGTTTGAGGTTTCTGGGAGCTGTGACACCATGGCACTCTACCAAGGGTGACAAAGTGGGACTCTGTCTCAAACAACAACAAAAAATTCATAATGTTAGAGGGTACAGACGTTTTGTTCACATGCTTTGCTTTTGTACAGATTATGTCAAAGTTACACATGTAAGTGGGCCTTTTATTGGGTGACTAGATTTTAACATTTGTAAAGTGGGACAACATGGGGGGGGGGGGGACGGGGCAGGGGACAGGGCAGGGCAGGGCCTGACAACAATGCAAATTTTGATTACCAGTTCTCAATAATCACTTCTCAACAATTATTTATTATTACAGTTTAACATTATAAAATTAACAAAAATAATATAAAACTCATATTCTAGCGAAATAGCCACATGGCAGCCGAAAACCGTATATTCCTTTCCTGTTCTCCCTCCTGTTGGTGCATTCTTTCCAAAAATCGGGACTTTTTTAATGCCGTGAGATGCAGGACAAATTGTTAAAAAGTGGGACTGTCCTGCCAAAAGCAGGATGTCTGGTTACCCTCACCTTTTATCCAGATAGTGTGCACTGTACCCAATAGCTGTGTATTTACCCCTCCCCTGTTGCTGCCTCCCAACTTTGATTTTCATTGAGATTTACTTCTGTAAGTGCAGTTAATGTTGATCAACTGGTTTTAATTTCATATTAGTATCTGTGTTTGTTTCTGCATTCTTGTGACGTTTCACTTTGACGAGTGGTTTCCAATTCCATCCAGGTTGTCCAAGAAATCCTAGATTGACACTTTTTATGGCTGAGTTATGCATGTTGTTATGCATATTTCACATCTTGTTAATCCATTTGTGTCTTGGTAGGCACTTGGGTTCTGTCCACATCTTTATGATTGTGAATTGGGCTGCTACAGACATTGAAATGTGGGTATCCTTTTGATAAAGTTACCTTTTTCCTTTGGGTATACCCAATAATGGATCAAATAGGTCTACTTTCAGTTCTTGGAAGTATCTCCGCACAATTTTCCATAGAGGCTGCACTATTTTGCAGTCCTACCAGCAGTATATAAGTTCCTTTTTCTCTATGGTCACATTAGCATCTGTTGTTTGGGGACTTTTTAATGTGAGCCATTTTCATTATAGTTAGATGCACTGATTTGCATTTCCCTAATGTTTTGAGAGGTTGGACTTTTTCATGAGTTTATTGGCCTAAAAACGGAAATAAAATAGGTCTTTTGTGCAAGCATTTGTTATATTCTGGCTAAGAACTGAATTGTGGTTAATATTTGCTATAGCTGTCTGGGCCAGAAACTTCAAACTCCTTGCATATTCTTGTTCTTTTCCTCACTGAACTTTGAGCTTCCCTCAGTACTCTTCCTCTGCTTCTTGAACCTCCTTAAACTGCCATCCACTGCCATTGTGGAGGAGCCCTGCTATTTTGCTGAAACACCGATTGTTATGGTGGTCAGGCATAGAGCAGAGGAAACAGTTCATGAGCTCATGATTAAATCTTAGGTTTTTAGTGAGCTTTTGTCTGTAGGTTATGACTTTCAGAAGCATTTCCTCCCCTTATGTGGGACAGTAAGCTATGGGGCATGGAGTGAGAAGAATGCCCTCCTCTCACCAGGATAAGGCTGTGGTGAAACATTTTTACTCTAGAGAATAAAGACCTTGATAATGAAGAATGTTCTTGGCACATTTCAGAATGATTAATTTTATTCT
The DNA here is from genome assembly GCA_963574575.1 of Galagoides demidoff. NCBI lineage: Eukaryota > Metazoa > Chordata > Mammalia > Primates > Galagidae > Galagoides > Galagoides demidoff. The sequence continues at coordinate 18,802 of CAUYQV010178975.1, forward strand.
ACTGCCAGAGCCATAGGCAATGATCAGGAGTAGAGTTTTTGAAGATAAAGACCACAAACTTGTAGAGCCCACCACGATCACGCTGCCAGTAGTTTGGCAATCTCAGGCTAGGCTACATATTAACCCCAGCAAGTCATCAAAATTCCTTTTAAATGTCTACCCAGATACTCCAGGCGAGAGATCTCTCCTTTCATTCTCTAAATTTACCTGTGGTTCCAGATCTCAGAGTGGATGGATTACTAAGAAATCTTAGTAGAAATCTAAGAGAAGTTGTTCTTTTTTTAGTTTGTTAATTTACTTTTTGATGTAAATAGGGGTGTAATGACTTTAAGCTAGTTACATTTTAGAAGCAGAATTGAAGCCAAAAGTCTGTATATTTTTATTTTGATGAACAAAATTAATCAATTTTTTTCCTTTTATGTGCCATTGGTTTTTTTGTTGTTGTAGCTGTTCAAGGAACTTTTTGTCTAGCCTGAGATTACAATGATGCTTTCCTGAATCAGTGATTATATGGCTTTAACATTTAGATTTAAGTTTACCATCTACGTGAAATTAAATGTTAATTGTCTCTATATAAATGTGGACTATTTCTTTTCTCTCTTTACTGAGCCACTGATCAAGTTTACAGACCTTAGTCCAATGCTTCACTATCTTATTTCTGAATCTTTAATGTTTACATCATACATTTTAATTAATAAAGTTTAAATAAATAAATTTATTTAATCAATATCAAATATTAAATTGTAATTATTAAAAATAATTCAACAGAATAAAAATAATCATCTTTTATATTGCTTGATACATTTATCTTTGGGGGGCTCTTCCTTTCATCCTATGTAACTAAGCTCCCATTTTGTGCAATTTCTCGTATATTCTGGTAATATACATTAAAATTGTCTGTAGTGCAGGAATTTTCTGATTTTCTTGACTTTTTTTCCCTTAAATGTCATTATTTTGTCTACATATAAAAGAATATATTCACTGGATATTTAAATCTGGCATGATTTTTTTTCTTTTGTTCTATTATGTACTGATTATCTTATTTCCGATAAAAAGTCTACTGTGTTTCCTGTCATTCTCCTCTGTCTATAAAGTGCCTTTTTCTTTGTCCAGTTTCAAACAGTTTTGGACCATTGTTTTCTAGCAGAGTGCCCATATGAATCTTTTTCATCCAGAGTGAATTTTACCAGTCCATCAATACATTTATAATATCTATGTTATGTTATTTTTCTATTGATGCATAACAAATTATTACAAACTTGGTTTCTTAAAATAACACCTATTTATTATCTCTGTTTTGTAGTTCATACATGTGGCTACATTCTATTGGTTTCTTTCATAGGATATCACAGGGCTAAAATCAAGGATTTGGTTGGGCTGGTTTTTAACCTATAGACTGAAAATAATCCACTTCAAAGTTCATTCTCATTTTTGGTAGAATTAATTTATTTGTAATGAAGCATACAAAGAGACTTTCTATCTCTTGGCTGGTGGCTATTTTCAGCTTTTGGACATAGACCCTGCTCAGTTACCAGAAGCCACTCTCTAGTCCTTCCTCATGGACTTATCTTGAAAGCCAGCACTGGCATGTGAAATCCTTGTGCTCTAAATCGCTACTACCATCCCAGAAGGCTGCCTTCTTTTAAAGAGCTAATTTGCTTAGATTAGGACTCCCTGTATAATTTTCCTCTTGACTAACTCAAAATCAAAGGATTAGTGTATTAGTCAAGATTATCCAGGAAAAATCCCAGAACAAATAGTTTTATATGCAAATAAAGAGATTTGTTAAAAGGAATTGGTTTGTTGTGATTACAGAGATTAACAAATTTATCTATACAATATGGGCCGGCAGCCTGAGAGCCAGTAGATTGGGTGGCATATTTCAGTCTGAAGGCTGGTAGACTGGAGACCCAGCAAAGCCTGTGGTGTACTTCCAGCCTCCAAGACTTCAGGTTGGAGATCCCAGAGAACTGGTGAGTTTTAGAGGAAGTCTGAAGGCAGAGTGCTGAAGAATTCTTCCTTGCTTGGAAAGGCCTGTTTTTATTTTATATTAAGGCTTTCAGCCACTTAGATGAGGTCTACAGACATTATGGTGGGAGATATTCTTATTCAAATTAATCAATTTAAATATTAATATCATCCAAAAACACCTTCTAATTTGACACATAAAATTAATCTCCACAGGTATGAACCTTACTTATATTGGATAAATCTTTTTTGCAATGTAATATAACAGTCCTGGGGATATGTCTCTTCACATTACAAGGCCCAGAGTTAGGAGAGTAAATCTTGATGGACCATTTTAGGATTCTGCGAACCACACATTTTAAAGTTCTTCTCTCAAAATCCCATCATCCATGTCATCTCAATTTCAGTTTATACTGACTACTTTTTCTCTTGATTTTTGATTACTTTTTTTGTTACTTTACTTATGTTTTACTACATACTGGATAGTGTAAATGGCACATTGTATACTGTGAATTCTGTTACCTTTTTCAGAAATATGTTCATTTTTGTTCTAGTATAAAATTAAAGTACTGTCATTTAAAATCATCTTAAATTTATGGAAGTATGGTGGTATGCTTTTTTTTTGTAATTTGGCAAATCTTTTAATCCCACAATGTAGCCATAATTTTAAAATGTAGCCATTCCTGGTTTTCAGTGAGGAGCCTTAAATATTTACCATATATCCCTTCAAATATTTGGGGAGTGAAACTTCACACTTCGGCTCTCTCACAACTCAGCTTTTTCAGCACCCAAGTTGTTGCTTGCTTAAGTTTTAAATGTCCTTTGACATGTGCAGGCCAGAGTTCTCTCAAGGATTTAAAGGACTCGTATCCAAGTTTTGGCATTATCTCTTACGGATGACTGTCGTCTTCAAAGGATTTCCTTAATTATTTTCCATCCACTCTGGTACCCCAGAACTCTATCTTTCAACATCCTAAATTAATAAGATGATATCTTCCTGCTTGAGTTCTAGCCATATGTTTCATGGACTGGGGTTTCAATCATGTTGGAACATTATAAGAATGCAAGTTCACCGAGCGTGCTTCCCTTTTTTTCAAGGATTGCATTTACGTAAATTTCTACCTGATTTCTTGTTCTTCCAGTTGTTTCCTTCCAGTAACTTTCTAATTCCTCTCTTCAGATAACTGAGGTAAATTTATTTTTCAATTAACCTGATTTTACATGTGTCCAGATGTTATAATTTCGCTCTGAAAGGATTTTTCTCATACCACCTGGTACAGAAACTGTGTTGCTTTTACCAAACCATAATCTCCTATTGCTATTTTATTTAGAATTTTAACAAATATTTCGATGACATAAACAATAGCAATAATAATTTTCTGATAGTGCATCCCCATATTTGGAGATTTAATTCAAACTTATTTAAATTTATATGCAAATTATGCTCTCAAACTTTCCTATGTTTACTTCTATGCATCTATATACATGCAAACACACGCACCCCTACATATACACACAGTTTTAGTAGAAATGGAATTTCTTACAACTATATCATAAGGGGACATTTTCTACTTTTTAATTTACATTATTCAAAATAAAAACAACTAGTCTTCACCCAAACATACATCCTAAACTATCCAAATTGTTTATGCCTCTGAGATCTAATTCTATTTTGATCTTCCAAATAAAGAATTCTTCAACGACTGTGAACTCTCACTGATATTTAAAACATGATTTAGCACTACTTTCCATACTGACTTGGCTTCTCACTTTTTGAGTCATATATATTACTCATGCCATCCCAACTTAAGAGCAAATTTCTTAAACATAAGTACAAAGTTTAAGCCTATTTTTAAAACGGTTCATAGTGGAAGGGAAAGAGCTTAATGTCTATATTCAAATAAGTATAAGTTGTAGTTCCGAGCTAATGCTTGGCTGCATCACTGACAGGTTATCTGACCTCAGTTTCTCTCTCTAGATAATGCCATTGTTCTGTGGCTTATAAGTTAGTCTAGCCATATTATCACTTTCTCCAGGATTTTATCCGCAAGATACATTGTCCTATGATTTGTAAGTTGTTTTTATCTTTGTTAGCATTTTCTCTAGGATTATATTTTAATTTAATCACACTGTGCTTTCAAATATCTTTGCTAATTGTGTACTCATAATAACTAAAAATAAAAAGTTTTAAAATCTAAAAACTATTTGCTAATTGAGAAATAACTCTCTTCTCTTATTTTTCCCAGTGTGCTACGGGCACTAAAAGTAAATTAGGGCCATGCGCAACTGTTTATTCCAACACCTTCAACAATGAAATTTTAACACTTCTGTATTATTAATCCTAAATAAGAGTACTTTAAATGCTTGAAATCAGGAGGGTCTCAAATTTTGGACTTCTTTGGACTTTTGAATATTTGTGTACATAATGAGATATATTGAGGGAGGGACCTGAGTCAAACATGGAATTCATTTATGTTTTATATACACATTATACACATAGCCTGGTGGTAATTTTACTTTTCCCTTGCAGATGAAATATTAATTGTGTATTGTTGGCCTACATTTTGAATATGACCCATCACATGAGATAAGGTGTGGAATTTTCCACTTGTGGCAGCATGTCAGAGCTCAGAAAGTATTGGATTTTGGAGCATTTGGGATTTCCAGATAAGGGATGCACAACCCATATATCACTAATATCAATATTGAAGATTACATAGATATTTTAAGACTTGCACAGGATATCAAATTGAATGCACCAGTGTGGATAAATAATTTCAATGTGAAATGAGTAGGTTGCACAGAAACATACCTTCTCAACCTTTGAATTTGATTTGAAGTGATACTAGGCTTTATTAGTTTTGTAATTTGCCTCAACCAGCTGAATAAAAGGCCTGTCTTTTAATAAACAGAAGAATTAGCTTTGGAGAATTTAGAAATTTTTGCCTTGGGGAAAAATAAAAGCCAGGTATTTTTTTCTAAGAAATAATTACTACAATAGTCTTTTAAATTGTGAATTCTTGAACTAACTGCCATAATTAGATTGTGATGAGAGAGAAATGGGATGATATTTTATTCAGTTTATCATAATAAATAGGCTTGTGTACCATACCTTCCCTCCCTAGACATTGAATTTCCCATTGTCTTAAAAGTGTGAAATAATTTGTACAAACACCCTATTAAATTCAGGCGATGATTTACATGAGACGTTGAAAGCACTTACTAGATTTAGTGAAGCTGTCATCATATTCTCGTATATTACCTTAGCTCTCTCTTCATTACTGCCATCTTCTCATCTTTTTCTGGGTGAAAACAAATCTGAAAAAAATCCAAAACCTATATTGTAATAATGTGGAATGAAAAAATAAAACAGGTTTTTATAAGCATCACTGTGATTATTTCAATCAAATATTGATATTATATTTTTCAAATTAGTGCACATTTCATTCTATGGAATTCTGATCAGATAGGGATTTGTAAGAGTTCAGAAGATAGCTAAATTAAAACTTCAGGGAGATACTAAGTTTTGATCAATGCATTTTTAATTGCTGAAAAATGTGTTGGAGATAATTGATGGAGTTAGACAAGTTTTAATTTGAAGTTGTTGAATAAAGGAACTTTTTTCTTTATTTCCTTTTACTTCCAAGGAAAAAAGTAGATTTTGTTACTGAGAATGAAAAATATAGGGGCGCCTGTGGCTCAATCAGCTAAGGCGCCAGCCACGTACACCTAAGGTGGCGGGTTCGAATCCCCAGCTTGGGCCCGCCAAACAACAATGATGGCTGCAACCAAAAAATGGCTGGGCATTGTGTCGGGCGCCTGTGGTCCCAGCTACTTGGGAGGCAGAGGCAGGAGACTCGCTTGAGCCCAGGAGTTGGAGGTTGCTATGAGCTGTGATGCTATGGCACTCTACCCAGGGGGATAGCTTGAGGCTCCATCTCAAAAAAAAAAAA
>CAUYQV010178979.1:0-15455 GCA_963574575.1 Galagoides demidoff
AGGCGCCCGCCACAACGCCCGGCCATTTTTTGGTTGCAGCAATCATTGTTGTTTGGCGGGCCCGGGCTGGGGATTCGAACCCGCCACCTTAGGTGTACGTGGCTGGCGCCTTAGCCAATTGAGCCACAGGCGCCGAGCCAAATTCAATTTTAAAAAATATATAGATCATACTTTTGGTATCCTGCCTGAGAAATCTTTGTGTAAAAGCTACAAAGGGCAAGCCATGGTGGCTCATGCCTGTATTCCCAGCACTTTGGGAGGTCAAGGTGGGAAGATCACTTGAGGCAAGGAGTTTGAAACCAGCCTGGGCAACAGAGTGAGACCCTATCTCTCCAAGAAAATTTCTTTTTATAAATTAGCTAGGTATGGTGGTGCATGCATCACAGCTACTCAGGAGGCTGAGGAGGGAGATTGGCTTGAGCCCAGGTGTTAAAGGATGCAGTCTTCTAGGATTATGCCACTTTACTTCATCTTGGGCAACAAAGTGAGACCTCATCTCTAGTTTTAAAAAATGCCACAAATATTTTCTCCTATGTTTTCTTCTAGAAGTTTTATAGTTTAAGTTTTACATTTAGGTCTCTAATCTATTTTGTATTTCTTTATGTTTCTATTTTTGTTTTGTATAAGGTATGAGGTATAGATCAAGGTTCAGATGTTTGCATATTGATGTCTAGTTGTTCCATTACCATTTTTTGAAAACACCATTCTTTTTCCAATTGACTGTTAGGCATCTATCTGGATGCCAGGTTCTTTTCCATTGATCTATTTGTCTAAACATCAATACCTCACTATTTTGATTACTTAACTTTATAATAAGTCTTAAAATCTGGTAGTTTGAGTTCTCCAACTTTGTTCTTTCTTTTTAAAGTTGTTTTGGTTATTGTATATCCTTTATATTCTAAAATTTATGTGTTTTAGAATCACCATGTCAACTTTTGGAGGAAAAAATTTTATTGGAACATTGATTGGGATTACATAAAATCTGTAGATCAATTTGGTGAAAATTGACTTCTTAATATTGAGCTTAACTTTAATTTTAACTGATCTCCCCTGTGCTGCACTGCCCTGCCCCACAGAAAAAGACACTTTTGCTATGAGAATATCACATTTATTCAGTTGGCAATCCAAATACACACTTCTCAAGCCCTCCTCAAGGCTTGGCACTTGCTCTCTAGATACTGACAGGAATTTAAAATCTAGATAAGAAGCAGAACCAGACCCCAACATGTAGTTAAGATAGAAATAAAAATCCTATAGAGCAGAAATATAGGCTCAGAGGTGTTGTCCGGCCCCATCCTTTTCAGATGTGCAAGCAGAAAGTTGATTTCGTACGACTTGTCAGGAGCAGAACCAGTCTTCTGAGTCTGAGCACCAAGCAGGGTCTGATGAAATGTCACTCTGAGTGATGCAAACAGTGAGGGCTCTAAGAATTCAGAGGGACCACAGGGGACTGTGAGTGACCAGGAGCTGGGGCCTTAAGCTGAACCCTAAAAGGAGATGAGGCTGCAGGAGCAGACTCAGGGGCACCCAGGCAATGGAGGGAAATGGTGTCTATGCTTCCATGAGCAAGAATATTGGGACTATTAGTACCTTACATCTGCTGGGCACTCTACAAAGCTCTGATGTGTGAACGTTATCAAGTTCATTCTTACACTACCCTAACACATCTTTCAATTTTTGGGGATTGTTGGGCACAAAAGCTCTGTACACCAGGCAAGACCTACGGGGACCTAAGGAACACAGTGAGCAGAAGGACACTGGGAGCCAAGGAGAGATGTGGAGACTGGGCTTCTGGGAGACAGCCAGCAGGAGGGCATTGTATCCAAGGTGTTACAAAGTCAGCTAGGGTTGGGCAGGGAAGAGAAGAGTGTCACCAATGGGTGGGACGAAACAGCACGAGAAGTCAAGGAGGGAGCAGGCACTGTGGACCAGGAAAGGAACCAGGTGCAGGCAGCTTTGCAGGAGTAGCATTGAGTGAGATATGAAGCGAAGCCCCAGTTCCGGCAGAAATCAAGGCCAAGTCCCATCCTAGCAATTGGGTGACATGTACCAGTCACATGAGTACTAAAAGGTAGCCCTGGGAACTTTTGGGAATCTTAGAGCTGCCTCTAAGTGAGCTATTTAGTGATGATTTAGAGGCTTGCTTGAGAGATTCAGGGGTAGGTGGAAGGAAGTAAGATCTAGTGGAGAGGCAGGCCTCTAATATCAGGCTGAGGAGTTGGGTTTTTATGCTGTTGTAGGTAACGAGGGGCCACTGGAGGTTAAAATCGGTGATGTTCTTATACCTGGGACAACACCTGAATAAAGAATGTGATTCTCATCACTATCCCAGGGATGCAGGATTTTTCTGTCACCAAGTCATATAATTTGGACTCACATGGAAAAAATAAGCACTTAATGGGCATTGTTTAGTTCTTAATTCAGTATCAATGAAGCTAACTGTCAAAATTTAGATGGACCCAGAATCAAGGCATGCAGGTAACTCAGCAGGTTGGGCTAAAGAAATGGGAGAGGATACCAGGATGCCAGGGCCGAGTGAGCGGGGGACTGCAGGAACTTTTTCTGACTTACTGGACAAATAAGATTGGGACCTACAGAATTTCATACAGATCTTATAGTATTTTCTGTATGTGCGTATGTGTATATAAAAATCAATATGGAAAATCAATTCAAAACAGCTTAAATTTGAGAGTATGTTTTTGTTTTATTTTTTAAGTTTCAGGCCAAAGAAATCTATAGTTTGAAGCAGACATATTTCACAGTTTATTAATCTATTTATGGGTTGATGGGTAATTGGGTTGATTCCACATCTTGGTGATTGTAAATTGAGCTGTGATAAACAATCTAGCACAAATCTCCTTAATGATAAAATGGTTTTTTTTCCTTCTAGGTAGATACTTAGTAATGAGATTGTGGGGTCAAATGGAAGTCTGTATTGAGTTCTTCGGGGGACTTTCCATCCTTTCCAAAAGGGCTGTATTAGTTTGCAGTCTCACAGTGTTCTCTCTTTGTTAGAAGAACTATTTTTTCAGGTTCATTGAATTCTTTTGGCAATCCCACAATCTCCCACAATCACAACCTTTGTGGCTTTGGCACTTTGTGACCTGGGGTATTCCCACTGGGGTTAGGTGGTAGGTCAGGGTTGTTTTGATTTGCATTTCTCAGATGATTAGGGGTGATTGGTATTTTTTCTTGTGTTTTTTGGCCATTCCTCTTTCTTCTTCAGAGAAGGTTCTGTTCATGTTTCTTGCCCAATGATAGATGGTATTTTTTTTTATGATTAATTTGAGTTCTCTATAGATTCTGTTATTAATGTTTTGTCTGATTCATAACATGCAAATAGCTTTTCCCATTCTGAAGATTGTCTAATTTGTGTGTCCTTAGCTGTGCAGAAACTTTTAAGCTTAATTTCTATTTATTTATTATTGTTGTTGCAATTACCAGTGGAGTCTTCTTCATAAAATCTTTCCCCAGGCCAATATCATCAAGAGTTTTTCCCATGCTTTCTTGTAGGATTTTTATCATTTTGTGTCTAAGATTTAAATCTTTTATCCATTGTGAGTCAAGTTTTGTAAGTAGTGGAACTTGCATGTCCAGTTTCAGTCTTTTACACATAGTTATCCAGTTCTCCCAGAACCATTTATTGAATAGGGGCTCTTTTCCCTGTTGGATACTTTTGTTTGATTTATCAAAGTTCAGATAGTGCTAAGAGGCTAGTTTCATCTCTAAGTTTCCTATTCTGTTCCATAGACCTACGTCTCTATTTTTGTGCCAATACTATACTGTTTTGATCACTGTGGACTTGTAACATAACCTGAAGTCTGGTAGAAATGATGCCTAGGGATTTGTTTTTATTACTAAAAATTCTCTTGGCTATATGGTGTTTTTTCTGGTTCCACATAAAACAAAGAACTATTTTTTCAAGTATTTCAAAGTATGATGTTGGTATTTTAATAGGGATTGCATTAAATCTGAAGATTGCTTTGGGAAGTATAGACATCTTAACAATGGTGAGTCTTCCCAGTCAAAAGCATGGTTCATTCTTCTGTGTGTTAATGTATTCTGCTATTTCTTCATAATTTTATTTTATAATTCTGTTTGTAGAGATCTTTCACCTCCTTTGTTAGATATATTCCCAGGTATTTCATTTTCTTTGAAGCTACTCTGAAGGGTATTATGTTTCTGATTTGCTTCTCAACATGGCGGTTATTGGCATATACAAAGGCTACAGATTTGTGGACATTGATTTTATAGCCTGAGACATTACTGTATTTCTTGATCACTTTCAGGAGTCTTATGTTTGAGTCTCTGGGGTTTTCTAAGTATAAGATTAGAAAATTGGCAAAGAGCAAGAGTTCAATCTCCTCTGCCCCCAGTTGGATGCCATTTATATCCTTCTCTTGCTTAATGTTGTTAGGATGGTATATGTCTCTTCAGCCCATAGAACTTCCAGCACTATGTTGAATAGTAGTAGTAGTAGTGGACATCCTTGTCTGGTTCCAGTTCAAAATGGAAATGCTTTCATTTTTACTCTACTCAGTATGATATTGGCTGTGGGTTTGTCATCAATGACTTCTGTCAGCTTAAGAAATGTGCCATCTGTGCCTATATTCTTAAGTGTCCTTGTTAGAAAAGAATGCTGAATTTTGTCAAATGCTTTTTTTATGTCTATTGAGAAGATCATATGGTCTTCGTTTTTGCTTCCATTTATGTGGTGGATTTGTGTGTGTTAAACCAACCTTGCATCCCTCAAGCTTACTTGAGGTATAATTTTTTTTAATGTGTACCTGTAAATAAATTAGCTATGATTTTATCGAATATTTTTGCATCAATATTCATTAGTGAAATTGGTCTGTAGTTCTCCTTGTTCATTGGATCCTTCCCTGGTTTTGGTAACAGTGTGATGTTTGCTTCATAGAACATTTTGGGGGGTGGGGTTCCTTCCTTCTCAATTTTTTGGAATAGATTATGCAATTTAGGTACAAGTTCTTTTTTGAAGGTTTGATGGAATTCTGGTGGGAAGCCATCTGGTCCAGGGCTTTTTTTTTTGTTCTTTTTATTGGGAGCTTTTTTATTGTTTCTCCAATTTCAGTGTTTGATATTGGTCTGTTCAAGAGATCTATTTTGTCCTGGTTAAGTCTAGGGAAACTGTGTGATTCCTGCTATTGGTCCATTTCCTCCATGTTGTCAAATTACTGGGCATATATTTTTTTGTAGTAGTCAGAGATAATCTCTTGTATCTTTGTGGTATCTGTTGTTATTCCCCCATCATTTCTGATTGAGCTTAGAGATCTTACTTCTCTGTTCTAGTTAATGTGGCCAAAGGTTTATCAATTGTATCTTTTTGAAGAACCAACTTTTTTTTTTTTTGAGATAGTCTCAAGCTATTGCCCTGGGTAGAGTGCTGTGGCATCATAGCTCACAGCAACCTCAAACTCTTAGATTGAAGATATTCTCTTGCCCCAGCCTCCCAAGTAGCTGGGACTACAGGAGACCACCACAATGCCTGGCTATTTTTGTTGTAGTTGTTGTTGTTTTACAGTTGTCATTGTTGTTATAGTTGGCCTGGGCTGGGTTTGAACCTGCCAGCTTTGGTGTATGTGGCCAGCTCCCTACCCACTGAGATACGGGTGCCACCAGAACCAACTTTTTGTTTTGTTAATTTCTGAATGATTCTTTTCTTTTCAATTTCATTTATTTCTGATTTAATTTTGTTATCTCTTTTCTTCTGCTAGGTTTGGGATTGAATTGCTTTTCCTTTTATATTTCCTTGTGATGATTCACTAGGTTGTTGATGTGTGCTCTTTCTGTTTTTTGGAGGAAATAAATTTCCCTCATAGGACTGCTTTTGCAATAAACCACAGGTTTTGGTAGCGTGTCACTTCATTGTTGTTATGTTTAAGAAATCTAATAATTTCCTTCTTTATCTCCTCCTTGACCCAACTATTACTCAGCAGAAGGTTGTTTAGTTTCCTTAACTTTGTGTGGAGATGAAGATTTTTGTTAGAGTTGAGTTCTACCTTTATTCCCTGTGGTCTGAAAAGAAATAAGGTGTAATTTCAATTATTTTAATTTTGTTGAGGTTTGATTTATGTCCTAGGATATGATCAATTTTCAAGTATGATCCATGGTCTGACAAGAACTTATACTCATTAGTTTTGGATTGGTAAGGTCTGTATATGTCTATTTAGCCCACTTGTTTCAGGGTCACATTTAAGTCCCTGTTTCACTGTTTAATTTCTGTTTAGAGGATCTATGCAGTTCTGTCAGAGGAGTGTTAAAGTCCCTAGATATTATGCTGCTGTAAGATATCATAATTGTTCAGACCAGTTAAGATTCATTTCATAAATCTGGGAGTATTTAAGTTGGGTGCATATATATTTAGAATTGAAATATTCTCTTGTTGGCTCAGCACCTGTAGCTCAAATAGCTAGGGCACCAGCCACATACACCAATGCTGGCAGGTTCGAATCCAGCCCAGGCACACCAAACAACAATGACAACTACAATTAAAAAAAAAAAATAGCCTGCATTGTGGTGGGTGCCTGTGGTCCCAGATACTTGGGAGGCTGAGGCAAGAGAGTCACTTGAGCCCAAGAGTTTGAGGTTGCTGTGAGCTATGACACCATGGCACTCTACTCAGGGTGACAGCTTGAGACTCTGTCTCAAAAAGGGGGGAAAAAAGGGAAACGTTCTCTTGTAGTATTATTCCTTTGACTAATATATAGTGGCCATTTTTGTCTTTCTTTACTTTTGTTTCTTTGAACCCACTGTGTCTACAAATAAAATTGTGATACCCCCTCTCTTTTTTCTGATTTCCATTTGCTCAAAATACTGTTTCCATCCCTTTACCCTGAGTCTTGTTTTGTCCTTCGGGGTTAGATTTGTTTGCTGAAGACAACATATAGTTGGCTTGTGCTTTTTTATCTAATCAGTCAGCCTGTGCCTCTTCAGTGGGGAATTCAAACCATTTGCACTTGTTGAGAAAATGGTAAGTATGGTGGAGCTCTGTTCAACTTGTTTTATGAAGGTCCCTTGCATAGTTTTAGTCCTTTCACCACTATGGAAGCTAGGTTTTGTCCTTTAGTGTGAAGAACAGGTCTGAGTACCACCTGTAGAGCTGGTTTTATTGTGGTGAATCTCCTCAATGTTTGCATGTCAGTAAAAGATATTATTATTCTGTTGAACATGAAACTTAGTTTAGCAGGATACAGAATCTTGGGCTGGAAATGTTTTTGTTTAAGAAAGTTAAAGGTAGACGACCACTCTCTTCTGGCTTACATAGTTTCAGCTGAAAACTCCATTGTCACCCTGACAGATCTGCCCCTCTAGGTCAATTGGTGCTTACTCCTGGATGCCTGCACAATTTTCTTTTTCATTTTGACCTTGGCAAGTTCATTACAATGTTTTTAGGATGTGCTTTGTTTGTATTAAGATAAACTGAGGTCCAATATTCATCTAAAAGGAGTGTGTCAGAATATTTGGTGATCCTTGGGAAACTTTCAGTTATGATAACCTCCAGTAGGACTGCCATCCCTTGGGGTCAATTTTCTTCCCCTTCTTGGATACCTGTAATTCATATGTTTGTCCACTTCATGAAGTTCCAGAATTTTCTAAGAAATTGTTCAACTTTTACTCTATTCCTTTCTGCCTTTTTAAATGTCCTCGTTAGTGCAAGAGCCTTATCCTCTAGCTCTGAAATTCTTTCTTCTCCATGGTTTAATCTATTATTAATACTTTCTACTGCATCTTTAAGTTCCCTGAATAACTCCTTCAATTCCTTAAGCTCCAATATATCCTTTCTAATTTCATCATGTCTTTCATTTACTTCTTGGGTCAATTTTTGGATTTCCTTTTGGTTGTTACCCACTTTCCCTTTAATTCCCTTCATCATTTTTGCCATCTATACTCTAAATTCCCTTTCTTTCATTTCTATAATTCCTTTATAGTTGGGATCTTCTGTGGTAGCTGCCTTGTGATCCCTTGGGGTAGGAAGGGAATTTATCTGTTCTGGCTTTTCACATTGCCAGAATTAGTTTTTGGTGGGTTATCTTCTTGTTTATTTTCTTCCCCTTCTTTCTCTTCTCCCTTCCTCTGTCCCCTTAATTTTCCTTGCCCTTGTGCTTGGTATTGGAGTAGCCTTCCAGGCTCCTGGAGTCCCTGTCTATCTAATTGTGCCCTTATGATGATGATTCTGGGCCAGATAATATAGTAAGAACTGGAAGGAGCCTCCTTTCCCCGATCTTCCTGAGAACATCTGGTGAGGGGATGCCTCTAGTTCACCATCTTGGAGCCCTCAGGCAGCATGACTTTTGCCCACTTTTTAATGGGATTGAGTTTTTCTTGCTGATTTGTTTGAGTTTTTTATAAATTGCAATTATCAGCCTTCTATTGAATATATAGCATGCAAATATTTTCTTCCATTCTGTAGGTTGTCTATTCACTCTATTGATTGTTTCCTTGGGTGCATAGATGCTTTTTAATTTAATTGAGTCCTGTTTGTTAATTTTTATTGTCACTGTAATTGCCTTTGAGATCATCTTCATAAATTCTTTGCTTAGGACAAATGTATAAAAGGTTTTCCAACATTTTCTTCTAGAATTCTTATAGTTTCACGTCTCAGATTTAAATCTGTTCTCCATCATGAATTAATGTTTTTGAGTGGAGAGAGGTGTAGATTCTGTTTCAGTTTTCTACATGTAACTATCCAATTTTCCTAGAGCCATTTGTTGAATAAGGATTCTTTTCTTCAGAGTATATTTTTGTCTGTTTTGTCAAAAATTAGATGGCAGTATGAAGATGATTTTATGTCTGGGTTCTCTGTTCTGATCCATATATGTATGCCTCTGTTTTTATATCAATACTATGCTATTTTTATCACTATAGACTTGTAATACACCTTAAGGTCTGATAAAGTGATGCCTCCCAATTTTTTCTTATTGCTTAAGGTTGCTTTGGCTATCTTGGGTCTTTTCTGATGACATACAAAGTGTAGAACTATTTTTCATAGATCTGTGAAAAATGATGTTAGTATTTTAATGGGGATTGCATTAAATCTGTAGATCACTTTGGGTAGCATGGACATTTTATCACTGTTGATTCTGCTGATCCATGAGCATGATATGTTTTTCCATCTGTTTATGTCCTATGGCATTTCCTTCCTCAACATTTCCTAGTTCTCCCTGTAGAGGTCTTTTACCTCTTTAGCTAGATATGTTCCTAGGTATTTTATTTTCTTTGTTGCTATTGTGAAAGGTATTGACTCTTTGATTTGATTCTCAGCTTGACTGCTATTGGTATATATGAATGCTACTGATTTGTGTACATTGATTTTGTACACTGAGATTTTGCTGAATGAATATCAATTCCAGGATATTGGGCAGAACTTTTGGGGGTTTTATAGCTATAAGATCATATCATCAGCAAAGCATGATAGTTTGACCTCTTCTTTCCCCATATAGATACCCTTAATTTCCTTCTTTTGTCTGATTGGTCTGACTAGGACTTTCAGCACTATGTTGAATAGAAGTGGTGACAAATTTGATAGGCAAGATAGGCAAACTTGTCTGGTTCCAGTTCTAAGTGGGAATGCTTTCAGTTTTTCCCCATTCAGTATAATATTGGCTGTGGGTTCATCATATATGGCTTTTATAATTTGGAGGTAAATCTTTAGTGGGATTCTTGGGTTGGGTCCATGAAGACCCCATCACTGGAGTACAGTGGAGTATTTACAGTCCTGGTCCCTGGTCTGCTGTAGTAGTTCAGTTACTAAGACCTGGGATCAGATCCAGATAGGTAGTGGTACACCAGCTGGTGCACTGTCTCTGGCATTTGAGAGGTTTGGAGAAAATATCTGTCAGGAAGGTGCAAATGGGAGGCACCACTGATGTATTGAATAGAGAAAGTGATAAACACAGATTAATCACCAATTTAAAACACAGTGTGAGAGGCCAAGTGCAGTGGCTTATGCTTGTGATTCTAGCACTCTGAGAGGCCGAGCCAGGTGGATTGCTTGAGCTCAGGAGTTCAAGACCAGCCTGGGCACAAGTAGGACTTTGTCTCTACTATAATAGAAAAACTAACCAGGTGTTGTGGTGCATGCCTGTAGTCCCGGTGACTCAGGAGGCAGAGGCAAAAGGATTGCTTGAACCCAGGAGTTTGAGGTTGTTATGAGCTAAGATAACACCACTGCACTCTACCCAGGGTGAAAGAATGAGACTCTGTCTCAAAACAAAACAAAACAAAACAAAACCACACAGTGTGAGATTCAGAGGGCCTTCTTGTTAGCATTTAGCCCCTCATCTCCTACTGTAGGGCAGACTGAGCTAAAGTGAAAATTGGAGAACTCAAGAAAAGGATGACTCCTTAGCCTAGGCCCATTGGCTACTTGGTCATTTTGGGCTCTTACTGCTAATAGATGAGCAGGTAAAGTTAATCTCTGATAAGGAAGATGAAAGACCCTAAAACTTGGAATGAGAATGACTGGCTACATGCCCTTGACCACCTCCTGGACTGGTAGAAGCAGGCTATTCCTCTTGTAAAATAGACCCCTTCCAGCCCCCTAAGACTATGCAAAAATCTCAAGTGAGGCATACTAAATGATAGCATTCTCAAGATGTATCCCCACCTCGCTTCCTGATTCTTCCAGAACAATAACTAGGATCAAATTATGACATAACCTGACTGGGGAAGAGGCACACAGACCAATGGGCATGAGCCCAAAATGTGAAGATCTTGTGATATAATGCCCACCAAAAAAAGACCCATTGCATAAGTGCCCAAAGCAAACTGGATGTCTTAGCGAGGAAATGTCAGTTAACTTCCTCTTTGACACTCCAGTGCCTACACCATAGGCTTATATAGATGGAGAAGCCTTGGTATCAAACGGAGGCTGTGCATGACTCCAGCAGGGCCGGCTCCCTGTTATCAAGACTGATCTAGCTCTTACCACTGTTATATGTCCAACCTGCCAGCAGAAATCAATGCTGAGACTCCACTTTGGTACCATTGCTTGAGGAGACAAGTAGATTTTATCAGACCCTCTTCAAGCCAGAAAGTACAGTGTATGATCAAGAGGCTCACTATGGCAAATGGAGCTGTGGACATGTGACCACAGGACCCACCGTCTCACCACCCCATTCAGAAGTAGTGTAGTGGGGCCTCTTGAAGGTGGGGCAGAGCAGCAGTTTGGACATGGCATTGTGGGGATAGAGTGCTATCTCTCAGGATGCAGTGTGTGCCTTCAGCCAATGGCTGCTTTATAGAGCTTGTGTCCCCAGTAGGCAGAATATGGGAGCCACAAAGTCAAAAGAGTAGCGACCTTGCTCATCATCACTTCTGTGACCCACATGTGGAATTCATTCTCCCATCCCTGCAGCCTTAGTCCCAGGGGGTCTAGTGGTCTCAGTTCCCAAGGGAGGCATTTCCTCTAGGGCAGTGGTTCTCAACTTTCCTAATGCTGCAACCCTTTAAAACAGTTCCTTATGCTGTGGTGACCCCCAACCATATAATTTTTTTTTTGCTACTTCATAACTGTAATTTTGCTACTGTTATGAATCATAATGTAAATATCTGATATGCAGGATGGTCTTAGGCAACCCCTGTGAAAGTGTCCCTCAAAGGGGTTGCGACCCACAGGTTGAGAACCACTGCTCTAGGGGATATAAGTAAGAGTCCAACTAAACCTTTACGTTCCATCTGCTGCTGCAGTTGGTCCTTCACTGTACCTTCAAGTCATCCTCTCTCTCTATTCATTCTAGACACCCCTCGCCCCATCTGACACTCGTGCGAGTGGCATGCATTGTGGGCGTACAGGACTCTCTCAGGCTCTGGTTCCTTTGCTTGTCCATTTAGAGCTGCAGCTAGGTAAGGGAAGATTGAGAGATGCCCCCAGTGGGTTCCCCGAGTGTCACACGTGTCCTCTCTGCCTTTATGAAGTAGCAGCTCTTCCTCCTCATCATGATCAGGACCAGGGACTTCTTCCAGTGTGATAAGGACTTTCTTTGCCTGCTGGTCCACTGGAATGAGGACAAAGTGACAGACTTCGTGCCAGTAGGGATGAGACCTGGAGAGTCAGGGCAGGGGGAATTTTCCTAAGTACCTACACAGTTTTAGATGGTCGGTCAGAACAGTGGGATGCTGTTTCTAATGCTATTTATTGGTTAATCAGCCTCTCTCTGGAAACTGGCAGTGAAAATAAAGAATTAAACTAATAATATTTTACTAGCTTGGAATGTGCTGAAAAGTTTGAATTCTGAATTCACTTTTGTCTCTGACTTGTGAAGCCCTGGCCATCTGAAAGATATGTAAAATGAGAACAGCTATTCTACTTCAGAGCTAACAGAGGAAGATCTCGTCAGCAAACCTTGGAGAGCCACAGGCCTCTCTACAGGCCTTACTGCAGTTCCCCTTTGGGGTCCCTCAGGGTCCTGGAGGTGGCCTATGAATTATCTAAAAGGAAATGCCATAGAAATTAGCAAAGAAATGACCCAACAAGGGAACTACATTAAGGCCTATAGAGGGGCTGGTGGCATTTCCTTTTAGGCTTAGATTAATTATGGTATGCCAGGTAAGACCACCAGACACATCGAAAAGTTCAATAGGAGTCCTTTATTTAAGACTGCCCAGCCGGCTACCCAACTGATAGAAAATCAGGAGGGGCAGCAGCTTCCAGCTTTAAGACAGAATTTATATAGGTTAACATATGTAGCTAAAAATAGCTTTTGTTGAGCCAGCAAAGCAGGCTACCAGGTTTTACAGCCTTGTACATACAGGAACGGTTTTGTGGCGGCTACTGTTGATTTCTGGTATGTCTAGCTAGCTGAGCAAAAATTATTTTTAAAAACAAGAACTATAGGGTTAGTAGGCCTCAGCGGTGCCAGCGGCTTCACTGGGGCGGCCTCCTCCTGCTTTCCCAAGCCGGGCCCCGTTACCCCTCCCTTCTGACTTCTTGCTTTTTACTTCCTCCTCAAGGGGGTAAAGCGAGGGGGGTCATTGTACAATACTAGAGCCCACCGCCTCAAGATAATTCTGTTTACTTTAATTATTGTTATTGTTCTGTTGTTATTCAAATTTATTTAGCACATACTAATATTTATGATAAAGAAAATAAGTTCTAGCAAATGGTCCTCCCTGGATAGATGGTAGTTTATTTCACAGATAGCTGATCAATTGAATTTAACTATTTTAAGTTTCCTTTTCTTATTACAGAAGGATTATATGTACAAACTGTCAAAAATTTAGAAAATATAGGAAAGTATAAATAAAAATACACATCAGATATAACCACTCTAAGTATCTTCTCCCCTACTTTTTGTCTATAGAAATGCATGTTTTTTGGGTTTTTTTTTTTGTTTTTTATTTGAGACAGAGCCTCACCCCTCTACCTGGGTTGCCCTGGGTAGAGTACCATGGCATTATAGCTCACAACAACCTCCAACTCCTGGGCTTAAGCAATTGTCTTGCCTCAGCCTCCCAAGTAGCTGGGACCATAGGGCCCACCACAATGCCCACTGCATCATTCCTAAGCATTCAATTAATTGCTTTCAGAGTCTACATATTCTCAGGGCACATTTCTTTTGATGCATTTCTATTGTCAAAGTCCCTACCCACTTTAAATGACTCTGAAAGCAATTAATTGAATCCTTTTGGTTGCAGTTGTCGTTGTTAATTTGGCAGGCCCAGGCTGGATTTGAATCCATCAGCTCTGGTATATGTGGCTGGCACCTTAGCCACTTGAATCACCGGCGCCGAGCCAGAAATGCATGATTTTTTAAAAGTTGGAGCCATACTAAAGTTTGGGTGGCTTTATATTTTAATTTTATAAAAAATTTTCCACTAAATCTCTGATGAAATGGGTGAGGCTTTGACTGACTCCAAGTAGACTCGTCCTTCATTTCTATCACATACCTCTGGGCCTGTTCTAACCTAGAACAAACTGAGGGCAGCTTGATGTTGAGCTGGGAGGTAGTGAAATTTCTTTGCCCCCAGCTCCCAGCAGCTCAGAAAGGCTAAGACAGCCAGCTCAGGCAGTTCTGGAAGCTGGCAGGGACTTTGACAATAGAAATACATCAAAAGAAATGTGCCCTGAGAATATGTAGACTCTGAAAGCGATTAATTGAATGCTTAGGAATGATTCCCTCCTTTCTGGCCAAAGACAGGCTTGTAAGTGAAATAGACACTTCAGTTACAAACCAGCCTAGACATCCAAGTTTGTACTCTGGGTCATTAAGCAAAAGATCTTAGTCCAGCTTAGTATCACTTGGACCATTCTGAAGCTTTCTCTTTTTGTGAGCTCTGAAGAGCTACCAGGATGGATGAGGCAGAAAATGACCCTCTGTGTAAAATCCTAAAGGACAAAAGCTTGGTTAACATCACAGCACAATAATAAAGTGCTCTGAGATCTTACAGACCCTGGCTCAAATCCAGCTTCAACTCTGGATGTGCTACTTGGCCTCTTTGTGCTTAAGTTCTTTTTATCATTAAAAAATAAAGGTAAAACTACACTGTTTTGCTGTGAAGATTAAATGAGATAAAGTTCTCAGGCTAGTGCCTACAGCTCTGTTGGCATGTAATTCTAAGGAAATAGTTACTCACTGTTTCTCCAAGGGAAGAAAAGGAAAACCCAGGAGTTTAGTCATTACTTTGAGGAAGTCTTAATTGCCTACCCTCAAGTAAAAATGATACACTTTAATTCGTGTGATAGAGATGGTCCTTAAAAGTTTGCACACATAGATTGAACGCGGCAGCAGCTCCTGGGTCTTCTGTGTGTCTTATGTAATCCGCGCCGGCTCTTACTTACTCATGGAGTAAGCAACCATGTCTAAGGGACCTGTGGTTGGTATTGATCTTGGCACCACCTACTCTTGTGTGGGTGTCTTCCAACATGAAAAAGTAGAGATAATTGCTAATGATCAGGGAAACCGAACCACTCCAAGTTATATTGCCTTTACTGACACCAAACGATTGATTGGTGATGCTGTGAAAAATCAAGTTGCAATGAACCCCACGAACACAGTTTTTGATGCCAAGAGTTTGATTGGACGCAGGTTTGATGATGCTGTTGTCCAGTCTGATATGAAGCATTGGCCTTTCGTGGTGGTGAATGATGCAGGCAGGCCCAAGGTCCAAGTAGAATACAAAGGAGAGACAAAAAGTTTCTATCCAGAGGAGGTGTCATCCATGGTTCTGACAAAGATGAAGGAAATTGCAAAAGCCTATCTGGGAAAGACGGTTACCAACGCTGTGGTCATAGTACCAGCTTACTTCAATGATTCTCAGCGTCAGGCTACCAAAGATGCTGGAACTATTGCTGATCTCAATGTTCTTAGGATTATAAATGAGCCAACTGCTGCTGCTATTGCTTATGGCTTAGACAAAAAGGTTGGAGCTGAAAGAAATGTGCTAATCTTTGACCTTGGAGGTGGCACTTTTGATGTGTCAATCCTCACTATTGA
>CAUYQV010178983.1:0-17660 GCA_963574575.1 Galagoides demidoff
AGAACATTTTATAACAATAACTGAGAAAATGACATGAAGGCTGTGTTGATCAGTTTGATGGAAGTATTTCGGATTGCATGTGAAAACCCCACACTGTACCCCAGAAGTGCATTAATGTACATAGTTACTATTCAATAAAAAAAAAGAAATGGTGAAATAAATTTGGAATATTCAATTCTAACTTTTTGAAAATCACCCAAAGATAAAAAGAGAATGAGAAAAGTAACAGGAAAAAAAAATTGATGGCATTAAGGGACATCTACTATCCTGAATCACAATACTTCAGAAAGGGCTTCATATACATTTAAGGAGAAAATGTAGCATAGAAATACACCAAAAGGAGATTCACATAACCATTGGATTTAGATGAAGCCCACAGATCATAGTTCTCTCAAATATGTAGCATGATCTGAGGGATAAAACCAACACTTCTTTGTTATATGAGAATTATTCTTTGATGTAAATATATAGTTTGAAATTATGTTCTAGGCAGTGGTCTACAACATTTTTGGCACCAGGGACTAGTTTCATGATGATAATTTTTCCATGGACTAGAGGGGGCTGGATCTGAAAGGAGGCAGAACTTTGGTGGTGATGTGAGTGATGGAGAGAAGTTATAAATACCGATGAAGCTTCCCTTGATTGCCTGCCACTCACCGCCTGCTGTATGGCCCAGTTCCTAAATGGCAGTTAAAGTACCAGTCTGAGGCCTGACAATTGGGGATCATAGATTCTAGGTACATATTAAATTACTTTGGGAGGAGCATCTTAGAGAAATTTTGAGGAAAATAATAAAGGAGTTGTGTTTTTTTTGGAGCTCACTTTTTTTCAAAGAGATTTAGGGGGTTTTTATTCCAATCAAAATTAAAATAAATAGGGTGGCGCCTGTGGCTCAAGGAGTAGGGTGCCAGCCCCATATGCCAGAGGTGATGGGTTCAAACCTAGCCCTGGCCAAAAGAAAAAAGAAAAGAAAATGGAAATAAATGTAAAATTCTGAACTCATTAATATAGATTTATACTACTTTGAGATGTTCACCAAGTGTATCAGTTACCTTAGTTAAAGCAATTTAAAGTGTTATCTTATTAGAATATAGTACAAAGAACTTCCTCTATCAGACTACCAACTAAATAACTTGCTAAAATAATAAACACTCTCTATTTCTTCTATAAAGCATTCCAATTGATGCTTAACATAGACTAAATACTCACTTCTAGTTGGCTATACTCTTAGTTGGCTGTACTCTTCACACACTTCTCCTTTCACCATTTGAATTCAGTGTTTACCAAGAGACTATTGAATTTGTCCCAAAATGTATTTGTGTCAATTTTACAGGTTAATGTATTACGTTTTTTAAGTAGTATCACTTAAAATGACATTATTTAAAGTGATACAATATGAGCGCAAAAGGAAAGATGTTCTTTCCATAAAAACTAACTTAAATACTTTGGAAAATACCCTGTATCCCACATGTCACCATATGTAGGGCCAATAAGAAATTATAGCTATATGTACTTTTATTTACAAATTATTCATTATAAAATTTTACAAGGAGATGGCCAACATGTAGATGATATTTTGTCAAATTTTATAGTGAATATTTTGCAAATAAAGATATGTTTACTTACAATTTCCCATTTTCCCTATGCATCATAATATTTGGAACATACAATATTATGAAGATACATCTTGCTTTTGAATTTGGTATGGATGAGAACTGCAAATACAGAGAACATTTTATTAATATTTAAAATATTTCTGAACACACATTGCTTGTGGACATATTTTTCTGATTTTCTTTAAGTCCATTATCCTCTTACAATTTATAAACAAATTGTAAAAAAAAAAAATGTGTTATTTGTTATAGTTCATGTAAAAAAATAATGTGGAATTCAAATTATTGATCTGAGTATATACTCAAAATATAGGCCCTATGTAAAAAAAGGGCAAATATACATTTTATGTTTTAAACATTTATGGCATATTTCATCAAGTTTATGTTTATCAATGTTGCCTGATTAAAAAAAGGGAAAAAACTCAAGGAACTACTATCATGACATAGGAAAGAGTGCCCTTTGATGTGTGATTATCTATGAAATGATTACTATTGTTGCCAGAGAGCCTTCCAGAGAAGAACTACTACTATATTTTCCATCTCTCTTTTTCATCACTATTTTACTAACGTGAAATATATACTTCTCAAAATGAATACGGCATGCAGATAAATACAGTTTTCAATTATCATTGTCCAACTACATTTTTCTCCTATTAGCATTTTATTATTATAATTTAATTTGTCATGATGATAGTAGTCAAAAGCCTGTACAGAAAGCTTTCTAATAATCATAATAATAGCTAGCATTTATAGAGTCTTTACTATATGCCAGATACCTTGTTAAATGCTTTATAGGAATGGCACATTTAATTTTCACAACTCTCAAACTAAACCACAATTACGCATCATAATGTCATCAAATAGCCTATGAGGCCTAGTTTTGTATCAAATATATGTTAAAGTGAATCATCGCAGTCCCTATTTCCAGCAATCCAGTATAACAGAAATGTCTGCTGTTTGGGGAAGTAAACAAGGCAAAGTAATAAAAATCCATAGGTTTAAAAGAGTAAGAAAATTCAAAAGAATAATCTCTCCTTTAGTCAAATGCATGTAACAACGAACTCTATAACCAAATGTAAAATTAAGGAAATGTATTTCACCAAATGATAATTATAGTTTTATGATAAATCTATTAATTCATGTTATTTTTACTATGATACAATTTATTTTGACTTCAGAATATGTAATAAAATTTATATTTTGTGTTAGGTCTATTTCCCAGAAGTTGTGTAAAATTCCATCCATTGTATCAGGTTGATTTCTACTGAAATCAGGTATTTGAACAAATAAACATTTAAGTGTCCTCTCAAATTTCTTGAAGAAAGATCCCTTTATATCCATACTTATGTCTTTTTTTTTTTTGAGACAGAGAACTTTTATTGTTGCCCTGGGATTGTCCACTAGAATCCACAGCTAATATGGAAAAGAAAAACTTATACTAAGGCATTAAGTATCTCATTCTAAAAGGAATCTCCAACAAGCTGCCCAGACTTGTGTCCAGACATCAAATTGCAGGACTTCCTAAATGGAGTCCTGGCTCACCCATAGCATAATCACCCACTATGCTTTTCCTTCATCTGTGGATATAAAGAAAGCACCAGGGAAGATAGCATGTTCATCAGAGTGATTCTTCTGCCTTCTTGTGCTGAGAGAGAAAGAGGTGCTTTTATTCTTCTTCAAACCAAATTGTGGAGTGTTTCAAATAAAAAATATTCATAAACTTTGGGGTCCATGTAAGTAGAGAAGCGTTTTGTTCCCTGACTAGATATTTGTTTCAGCAACAGGTTTTCTATTATGAACCTGCCAAAGAACACAATTACAACCAGTTTAGTTTGCAGTTGTAATTGGCTTTTTCCTTGTCATCCCAGCATCCAGGAACACTGCATTCTATAAAATAGAAATGAGGGGCCCAATGGGCATAGCACAGCAGGTTGGTTTCATAGGCAGAAAAGAGAGGGAGAAAGCCAGAACAGAGAACAAAAAAGTGGATTTTTCACTTTAACATTACTTTCCTTGTCGGGTTAAACCATGGGGGACTCAGGTGGAATAAAAAATTTGTTTCACGGCTCGGCGCCTGTGGCTCAAGTGGCTAAGGCGCCGGCCATGCACACCTAAGGTGGCAGGTTCGAATCCAGTCCGGGCCCACCAAACAACAATGATGGCTGCAACCAAAAAATAGCCAGGCATTGTGGCAGGTGCCTGTGGTCCCAGCTACTTGGGAAGCTGAGACAGGAGACTCGCTTGAGCCCAGGAGTTGGAGGTTGCTGTGAGCAGTGAAGTCATGGCACTCTACCCAGGGGGATAGCTTGAGGCTCTGTCTCAAAAAAAAAAAAAAAGAAAAGAATTTGCACTGCTACATGGAAAAGCTAGGATGCACACAGTATCTAACAGGAGAGTCCATGGTAACATATTGCTAATCAGTTTCTCTTTATATGAAAATGCCACAAGGTATTATTAATAAACATTTGGTTTGTTTCTAGTTTTGTCAATACACACATCCTACAAACACTACTTTTCCTGTAGCACAGTGGTTACGGTGTCAGCCACATACACTGAAGTTCGTGGGTTTGAAACCAGCCTGGGCCAGCTAACCAACAATGACAACCGCCATAACAACGACAAAAAATAACCGGGCATTGTGACAGACACCTGTCATCCCAGCTACTTGGGAGGCTGAAGCAAGAGAATCACTTAAGCCCAAGAGTTTGAGGTTGCTATGAGCTCTGATGCCAGAGCACTCTACCGAGGGTGACATAGAAAAACTCTGTCTAAAAAGAAAAAAAAAAAAGAAGACTCAGACACATATTCTGGTAGGTATAGTCAAAAGTTTATGTGCTTATGTGCCTTGGAGTGGGTTTGCCAGGCTATCAGCGAGATATGTTGAAGTTTACTAAGTAATACAAAATTATGTTTCAAAGTGGTTGTAACCATTTTACTCTGACTAGCAGTGAATGACAGTTCATTTGCTTCACATTCTTAGCAACACGATTTCTACCAACGTTTTAATGCTTGCCAATTAATTGGTGTGAAATACCATGATATTTCAGTTTAATTTGTATTTAAGTAATTATGTTATCTTCTTATCCGGGAAATATCAGTTGCTTTTGAATTATTTAGGCTTCTCTATTGATTCATAGTCACCTTCCCTGATATTTTAAATATTAAGCCTTTTCCATGATCAAGTCAGTTTTATCCCGGGGATGCAAGGCCAGTTCAACATACGCAAATCCACAAATGTAACCCATCACATAAATAAAATCAAAAACAAAGGACATATGTTTCCCTCAATTGATGCAGAAAAGGCCTTTGACAAAATTCAGCATTGTTTTCTGATAAGAACAATTAAGAAAATGAGCATAGTTCTTCCTCAGCTGGCACTCTGCAAGGAGAAGGCCATGTTCAGCTCCAGTGCCAAGTTTGTGAAGCCCAAAGGCAAGAAGCCAGATGACTTCAAGTTGGGCATTTCCCAGGCCCTGCTGGAGCTGGAGATGAACTTGGACCTTATGGTTCAACTCCAGGAGCTGAATATAATGGCAGCCAAGGAAAATGAAATTGGTAGTGGTTAGAAAGCTATCATAATCTTTGTTCACAGTCTTCAACTGAAATCTTTCCAGAAACTTCAAGTCTGGCTAGCACTCTAATTGGAGAAAAAGTTTAATGGAAAGCACATTGTCTTCATTGCTCAGAGAACTCTGCCCAAGCCAACTCGAAAAGCCATATAAAAAATAAGCCAACGTGACCCAGGAGCCATACCCTGACAACTGTGCACGTGATCCTTGAGGACTTGGTCTTTCCAAGTGAAATTAGGAGCAAGAAAATCCGTGTGAAGCTGGATGGCAGCTGGCTTGTAAAGGTGCACTTGGACAAGGCCCAGCAGAATAACGTGGAGCACAAGGTAGAAACTTTTTCTGATGTCTCTAAGAAGCTCAGGGACAAGGATGATGATGTTGAATTCCCAGTTTCAATTGTAAACAAAAACAACTAAATAAAGTGTATTCACAGTAAAAAAAAAAAAAAAAAAGAAAAGAAAAGAAAATGAGCATAGGTGGGACATTTCTTAAACTGATAGAGGCCATCTACAACAAACACACAGTCGATATAATAATGAAAGGAGTGAAAGCATTTCTACTTAGAACTGGAACCAGACAAGGATGCCCACTATCATCAATGCCTTTCAACATAGTGCTGGAAGTTGTGGTCGATGCAATCAGTCAAGAGAAGGAGAAAAAAGGGTGTTCAAATGGGGACAGAGGAGGTCAAACTCCTGCTCTTTAGGAGTGACATGATCTTATACCTGGAAAACCCCAGGGACCCAACTATAAAGCTCTTAGATGTGATCAAGAACAATAGCATTGTCTCAGGCTTCAAAATCAATGTCCACAAATGAGTAGATTTCATATATGCCAATAATAGTCAAACTGATAATAAAATCAAAAACACAATATCCTTTACAGTAACTTCAAAGAAAATGAAATACCTTGGGATAGATCTAAAAAAGAAAGTGAACAATCTCTATAGAGAGTACTATGAAACCCTGAGAAAAGAAATCATAGATGACATTAACAAATGAAAGAACATACCATTCTCATGGCTGGGAAGAATCAACATTGTTAAAACGTTCATACTACCCAAAGCAATCTACAGATTTAATGCAATCTTGTCAAAGCACCACTGCCATACTTTAGAGAACTTAAAAAAAATTGTACTTCATTTCATATGGAACCAGAAAACCCCCCAAATAGCCAATTCAATTTAAGTAATGAAAACAAATTTGGAGGCTTCAGGTTATACTACAAGTCTAGAGTGATAAAAACAACATGGTTTTGGCACAGAAATAGAAATATAGATTTATGAAATAGAATAGAGAACCTAGAGATGAACCCAGCCATGAATCACCATCTGATCTTTAATAAACAACACAAAAGCATACACTGGGGAAAAGAATCCCTATTTAATAAATGGGGCTGGGAAAACTGGTCAACCACATGTAGAAAACTGAAATTGGACACCCATCTCTCCCCACTGATAAAAATTGACACTCACTGAATAAAAGATTTAAATCTAAGACATGAAACAATAAAAATTCTAGAAGAAAGTGTAGAAAAACTCTTGACAAAACTGGCTTGGGAAAAGATTTTATAAAGAGGACCTCTTTGACAATTGCAGCAACATCAAAAATAAATAAATGGAACATGGCCAAGCTAAAAAGCTTCTGCATAGCTAAGGGTATAACAACTAAAACAAACAGACAATTGTCAGAATGGAAGAAGAAATTTGGGTGCTGTGAATCTGATAAAGGGCTTATAACTAGAATCTACAGAGAACTCAAATTAAGCAACAAGAAAAATTAAACAATCCCATTTATAAGAA
The DNA here is from genome assembly GCA_963574575.1 of Galagoides demidoff. Lineage (NCBI taxonomy): Eukaryota > Metazoa > Chordata > Mammalia > Primates > Galagidae > Galagoides > Galagoides demidoff. The sequence goes on from CAUYQV010178983.1 coordinate 6,984, forward strand.
GGCAAGATACATGAACAGAAACTTCTGCAAAGATGATAGATAAATAGTTAGTGGACATTTGAAAAAGTGCTCATCATCTTTAATCACCCGAGAAATACAAATCAAAACCACTCTGAGATAATGTCACACTCCAATGAGTTTAGCCCACATCCCAAAATCTCAAAACCACAAATGCTGGTGTGGATGTGGAGAGAAGGGACTATGTTTTCACTGCTTTTAGTATTGCAAATTAGTATAACTTCTATGGAAAGAAGTATGGAAAATTCTCAAAGAACTAAAAATAGACCTTCCATTTGATCCCACAATCCCATTACTAGTACCAACCCATAAGAAAAAAACCCTTTTACCTCAAAACCATCTGCACTAGAATGTTTATTACAACTTAATTCACAATTGCCAAGATAAGACAGCAACCCAAGTGCCCATCAACCTATGAATAGATTAATAAATTACGCTATATGATGGAGTACTGTTTAGCCATAACAAAAGATGGAGACTACATCTTTTGTGTTTATCTGGATGGAGTTTAAACCCATTCTTCTTAGTAAAGTATCATAAGAGTGGAAAAACAAATATTCAAAGTACTCAATAGTAAGATGAAACCAATATATAAACCACTGCATCCCCACATGAAAGAAAAACTCAAGTATATTCTAGTAAGGGGAGGAGAGAGGTGGGACAGGAGAGGGGGAAGAATGGAGGGTGATCTCACTTAATGTACACAATGTAAGGGTGTTCAGCACCGCCCTGGGTAAAGGGCTCAACTACAACTTGAACCTTATAAACAAAAACTATGTAACCTAAACATTTGTACCCTCATATTAATCTGAATTTTTTTAAAAAGGAAAAACAAACAGAAAAAAATGTACTGAACTACAGAAGCAAGCTTAAAGTCTTTTTGATCTTCCCCTACCCTCCTGTTTCTCAATGTTGGCTCTCCAAAGCACAAGATTAGGCTTTATTTTGATATTCCTTTATCTACCTTAAGACTGGACCCTCGAAAGAAAATACAATCTCCTTCCATCCCCTCCTTCAAATCTCATTATTTATTTTAGAGAAGAAGATTGAGGAATGAAACCACACCTGGGCAAATTTTACACAAAAGGTCTGCTTCTGGGGCTCATTCTCTCTTCTTCAGAGAGAATCATTTAGAAGTTAATTTCTGTCTCCTGGGTCCATTCATTCTTCTAATAATCATTTACTACCTCTCAAAAGAATTTCCTATATTCCCCATTTCCCCTCTCTTTGGGTTATTGAATAATCATTCTCTTGTCATTCCTCCATGCTACTTACATTAAATAAATTCTGTATACATTTTTTTCTCTGATTAATCTGTTTCTTATCAGTTCAGCTACCTTTCAGAGAACATAGGGGAAGCTTTCCCGTGGTCTCAGTAACTGCCACAGTCGGTACTCAATAAAAATTACTTGTTTTTTTTCTGAGCCTATCCTTGAATTTCCTAATATATCTGGGCTTATTATCATAAAAGGATTTTCCAATATTCTTTGAAGCCTAAGACTATAAATGTATCCTATTTGTTTGCCCCAATGAAATAAGTTTTATGCCTTTAAAATCTCTTAGAATATTTTTTTTTCTGGAAGCTTGTGGTTAGATGTTGATAGAAGTAAAATAAGTGTCTAACATTTAATACCATTGTTCTCTTTAATATGAGTTGTCTTGTCCTTGTCAATTTTAGTTAGGAGAAGGCATATTCTCTTTACACTGTTAATTGAGAGGAAATAATTCATTATTAATTCAATTTAGCATTTCATTTTTTTGGAAATTTTTACCTGTCAAGTAAGTTTAGTGAGAATTTCCTGAGTGTTTAAAACTAAACATGTAAGCATGATGGCTAGGTCACGTGTGAAAAAGAGTATTTGCCAGTGTTTTTCTCTTTTGCTGGGAATTACATTTTTTCATGTTTAAGCCATCAATATATGTGAAAATAATGCAGCAAATTGTTTATAAATTGTTTACCATTTTAAGAAAAATTATAAAGCTAATGCAGCAGTAAAACTGGGTTGTTTGGTTATATGATAATGATTATTTTGATTGGTGTTTGGAAAATTTTTTCTGACTCAATTGTACCTGTACTAAATGGAAGGTGATGGTAACAGTTTGCAAAAGTTCAAACTTTTTATTTGCTTATTTATTATTTTAATTTTTGAGACAGAGTCTCACTCTTGGGCTCAAATGATCCTCTAGCTTCAGCCTCCTGAGTAGCTGGGATTACAGGCACCCACCACAATGGCTGTTTCTTTTTTTTAAGAGATGGAGTCTTGCTCTGGCTCAGGCTGGTCTCGAACTCTTGAGCTCAAGCTATCCACCCGCCTCAGCCTCCCAGATTGCTGGATTACGGGTGTGAGCCACTGAGCCAGGCCCACCCCTTTTGTTTTAAAATGTCTAATGGTTTAACAGTTATAGAATGATGAAAATACTGTGAAATAAAAATGAAATTTTTACCACCCCCCAATTGACTTAATAAACCCCTATTGGTCAAAGTGACTCCAGAAAAACTTTAAAAACTATGTTTCCTTGTCATAATGAGATGGAGGTCAGTCTCACCTGGGTGCACCACCTTCCTCACTAAACTTTACTCAATTCTTTTCAGAAAGCAGTCATGAATATAAAAAGAAGGAAAGATTCATTCTTCTGTTCATATTAACCAATCACTGGACACTATGGTTGTACTCCCTTTCCTTTTTGTGGATTCATAAAGCATTCCTTCCTGATAAATGACTACTGTTGAGGGCTGGGGATCTCAGTTCCCCAAACCCAGTTAACCTTGTTCAATTACTCAGCTGAGGTAGAAAGTTTAACCAAGGCCCCACAGGAATAGAAAGCAAAAGTAACCTACACAAGTTTCAGTATATCAAAGAGAAATTTTATTTAAGAACAAAGAGAAATCTTAGAGCACTTCCAAAGAGAACTGGAAGTGGGTCCCTCTCATGAATAAGAAAATGAGAAGAAGTGAGTGAAACGGAGACACAAAGGCAGAGCACAGGTATAAATACCTTCTTTCCATTGCAACTCTTTTCATTGGCCTCTCTGTGCTTCCAGTAATTATTGCCCTTTTTTATTGGGTATTGATTATTGTCTTTTCCTATTGGGCATTGGTTACCTAGGTTACTGTTGGGGGTTGGCAGTCCCTGTTCCCCAAACCCAATTGACCTGGTGCCATTACTCACTGGTCAAGAAAGTTCAACTGAGTCACAGCAGTAATGAAAGTAAAAATGAATGGAAATTGAGAATAAAACTGGAGCAGCACAGGCACCGCGAATAGAGAGTAAAAGTAACCCACACAAGTTTCAGCTTAACAAAGAGAAATTTTATTTAGAAAGAACAAAGAGAAAGCTTAGAGCACTTCCAAAAAGTGTTGGAAGTGGGCGCCTCTCATTAAGGAGCAGAGGTAAGAGATTGGGAGACTCACAGGCTTTGCAGGAGTATAAATACCCTCTTTCTCTCCATTCGAAATTGGTCCTAAGTATTTCATTGGCCTCTCTGTGCCGCCAGGCATTATTGCCTTTTTCTATTGGTCATTGATTATCGTGTCTTTCTATTAGTCATTTGTTGCCTAGGTTACTTTATACCCATATTCTTATGGGCCCTCCAGATTTCCCGGTACAGCAGGTCAGCCTTTCTTCCCACCCCTCTTGAAGCTCCTTTTAGTCTCCTTTCTCAATTGCCCCATACGCACATGGTTTTCCCTTTTTTAGTGAGAGTAGCTGAGTGGCGAATGTTCCTATGGGTGCTCTAGACTTCCTTGTTTAGTGAGCCAGGCTTTCCTGTCATCTCCTCTTGAAGCCACTTTCTTCATGCCCCTTCTCAACTACCAATCACGGACTGATTCTCAGTGAATTATGGAGGCAGTGCACAAAGTACCTTCCTATCCTCTGCTTCACCTTTGACATATAGAGTCTAATTTTAATGCATTTTAATGTCAAGTCTCCATTCCCAAATGAACATGGAATGTATGTAAGATACACGTTTGTTTACTAGGGATGCATATGACCTCCCACGAATATTCATAGCTCCTCCTATAACTTGATGAATTTGTGTGCTTAGCCAACTCATTCAGCATAAAACTCTCCTGCACGAACCTTCCTTCTTTGAAGTGCCTGCTTTCAGTTTCTATAGAGGCTCTATTTCCCAGCCTGCAAGTTGCAACTCTTTTTATGAACAGTACAATGTACCCCATGTTTGCATTAATGTATACAGCTATCAATTAATAAAAAAAATAGCATGAAAGGAAGTATTCTGTTTCCCCAGGCCATTTTATGTTAAAAAAAAAAAAAAGAAATAAGGCTTGCCTTTCCAAATGTATAGATTTCATGACTTTTTTGATCAACAATACATTATCAAATATTTAATCATGAAAGGATAGCAGTTTATGCAATAAAACCAACCTGAAAACTTTCCAAAGTCTAGAATATAGCAACTAACAAAAACTTAACTTGAAGAAATTTAAAAATAATTGCAATGTTGTGACTTATAATAGGAAATGTAAATTTGATGTTTGCCTCCATTTCCTGGCACACAGTTTCTAAAAGCCTTGCACTCTTGGAAGTCATAACTGCCTTTGTGTATGCTAATAAGATGACTGATGACTGGGGACTGTTGAATAGTATTAAAAGTGGGGCTGATTGCCAGGGAAACCAACTATGTGATGAGAGGGTAGCAACATTCATCCCAGTGCCTCAGTTTTCAAGGAGGGGAGAGGATTACAGATTGGCTTGATCACTAAAGCTAATAATTTAATCAATCAAGCCTATGTAATGAAGCATACATCAAAACCCCAAATGACAGGGTTTGGAGAGTTTCTGAGTCACTGAAGATGTGAAAATCCTAGCAAGGCAGTGTTTCTGAAGAGGCCATGGAAGCTCCATGCCCCTTCTCTCATGCCTGGCCCTGCATTTCTGAATATTCTATCTTAATATTCCTTTTTAAAATAAATAGGTTGGGGCACTCATATGGGACTGAGCCCTTAAGCTATGAGGTCTGACTCTAACACTAGGTAGGTAGTGACAGAACTGAGTTAAATTACAAGGCTCTCACTTTGTGTCTACCAGAGAATTTAAGTGTTGGAAAAAACACTTTACCTGGTGTCAAAAGTGAAGTATTGAAATAAGAGTAGAGTAGAAAAGGACAAGTCAGGGTTTATATTCTGTTCTACAATATGAAGTACTAAAGCATTGAGAATTTAAAACAACAGCAAGTACTATTTAAGTAATAGCAATCTGAAAACACAAAAATGAAAATACCAAAACAAAAATAAGGCTGAGCCAAACCTAGTGGTGTGTTCCAGTGTCCCAGCTACTTGAGGCTGAGGCAGGAAGACTGAGCCCAGGAGTTCAAGGCTATCCTGCTGGGCCAATGTATTTTTTTTTTTAAAGTCTAAAATTACTAGGAAAAAGCAACAACATTAGAAGTATAATACTAAAAATGTTCTATTCTTTAATTATTCTAGCTTTACAATACAATAAAATGAATATGGAAAAGACCGTAAAATGTAAGACACACTGTCTGCAAAATACCTAGAATTATTTTTGCACATTGCATAGTGTCTGGAATATAATTTCACTCATTTCTTTCTTGCTCAAGAAAGTCTATCAGAATGTTATTACAGGAGTAAGTTCCCCTTTATTAAAAAGAAATAAATATAGAACAAACAAAAAATCATTGGTACCATAATTTTCATAAGTAAAAAAATTACTGGTTTTTCTCCCGCTGGAATATTACTCCCAACATTCTTTGTCTTACTAAGTTCTAATCTTCCATCAGTTCTAAGCAAGGAGTCATTTCCCCCAAAGAGACCTATTTTCACATTCCCTACTGATATTCAATTTAAATTAGATCCTTTCTATTACTCTCTCTCTCATAGCGTTATTACTCCGTAAGACTCAACACAATTTGAAATCATGTATATTTTCATTATTTTACTGTTGTTTCCCCTACCTCTAGAATGTAAACTCATCAAAAGCAAAGATTTTGTTTTGTTCTGTTGTATACACCAATCCCTTGAACAATGCCTGCCTGGCATAGTATAAGCTCCCAGTACATGTTGAAGAAATGAATGAATGATTGCTTAACAAGTAATTTTAATTCACAAATGGAGTTAATGACAAAAAATGGAAAACAATACACAACCATTGCAAAACATTGCAGTTGGAACCCAATTTTATTTTCCAAGAGGCTTTCCAAGGATCAACCCATGATCTAGATATACATTGGGCTTAAAAGAAACTGATTTTCATATGAGACTGAGTCAGCATGTGTATTATCATCTGTATTCTAAATAGACATAACTGAAGAAAGTTCCAAATTCATTGTTTCATTATTTTACACATTCTGTCAACATATATTTATTAAGTGTGCATGTTTGTGTGTGTGTGCGTGTGTGTGTATGGGGGTGTGTGGCACAGTACTATGTACTGAAGCTGTATTTTCACCAAGATTAGGCTGGGATTATCCAAAGTAAAATTTCATTTTATTTGAAGGAGATATATGCCTGAAAAGAATAAAAAGGAACCAACATATTTACCAAGCACAATGTAGGTGACTACCAGAGTTTATCTTTCCAGTTTAAAATGTTTGGCTCATTATCTTTCTTTCAAGCAAACGTACTCTTTCTATCCCTGAGGAAGACAAATAAAAAATATCCATCCCTTCAGGGAAGTGAGCTCAAAGAGTAGGATCTCTGAATAATTGTCTGCCTCAGATCCCAAGATGGTTACCAAAATTAAAAAGACAAATTTTCTGCTTCTTACACAATTCAATATACCCTTATGGAGAAGGAAAAGGATAATTTTAATTAACATTCCCATTATGAGGGGGAGAATGGGAGATAAAATACCGTCACAGGTCTATAAAAATTTTAAAATCCCAAGGAGTAGCCCCTTGGAGATGGACAAAAGTTTCCTTTAGGTGATGATTTAAACCTGGGAAGAGGCTCCCTAGAGCCATAGATGTCTCTGCCATCTGGGAGCTTCTTGCTTTCCCTTATCACCTTTGACTCCAAGTAAATTGGAAAATATGCCTTACTTGGGGACTAGCAGGTTTTTCAACATATTTCTCACTCTTAGAAAGAGGTACAACAAAAAATGTTTCAAATGTCAAAAATCTAGATGCTTTTACTCCAGAGCTATGGTTTTGGTTTTCTAGGTAGTCCAAATCTCTTGAAAGCATAGCAGCTCCTTAACCATTTGACTGTCGTCATCTCCATGTTCTAAGATTCCACAGCTATTTTCAAGCTGTAATTCACAGAACTGATATGGTTCTTTGCTTTCTTTTCCCTTGCCTCTCGGTCATGACCTAACTAAGGTTTGGAACCTTGAGCCTGGGCCTTTAAAACATGCCCTTATGTTCTTATGCTGAGTTATTTCATACAACTGAGAGATTTAGTGGCTACCCTTACCCACATTCATAATCGATTTGCCTTAAGGCAATTTAATTGGGAGAAAGCATCTACTGAATAGGTATTTCTCAAAGGCTTTTTCTCAATATTGTCTTTTTTAAGTTGAGGAATTTTAAGTTGAAAAGTAGTTTTTTACTTTTCTATTGCAAAAAGGATCTGAATTCCTTAGCTCTATTTCTTTTCACGTCTGCTTACAGATGGGGTAAATTTTGCTGAGCTCAAAATTTCTTTCAACATCTCAATTTTCTAGCATCTTTTTTCTTGAGGCCCAAGTGAATTAAGTACACAATGTTCTTTGGCAGTTATAAAAAAAATAAGAGTTTGACTCCCATAAACTAGATCACAATCTTTTTTCTTGAAGTAATATGTGAACTAAAATCTGAAGAATTAATAGGGTTTGACTAAATAAAGAAAGATGACAGAATCAGATTAATGTTTTTTTATTGTTGGGTATTCATTGAGGGTACAAAGAACCATGTTACATTGATTACATTTGTTAGGTAAAGTCCCTCTTATAATTGTATCTCGCCCCAAAAGGTGTGTCACACACCCTCACTCACAGTCCACCCCCTTCCCTCCCTTTGCTGTTCCCTTTCCCCACTCCCTCTCTACTTCCCCTCTTTGCTCTCCCCTTCCCCCACCCTCCACCATGTACTAGGTCATCAACTGTCCTCATATGATAATTGAGTACATAGGATTCTTGGTTCTCCATTCTCGTGGTGCTTTACTAATAATAATGTGTTCCACTTCCATCCAGGTTAATAAAAAAGATGTAAAATCTCCATCTGTTTTAATAGCTGAATGGTATTCCATGGTATACATATACCACAGCTTGTTGATCCATTCCTGGGTTGTTTTAGGCTGTTTCTACATTTTGGCAATTGTAAATTGAGCAGTGATAAACAGTTGAGTGCAAGTGTACTTATCGTAAAATATTATTCTCCTTCTGGGTAGATGCCTACTACTGGGATTGCAGGGTCAAAAGGGAGGTTTAGCTTGAATTCTTTGAGGGTTCTCCATACTTCCTGACAAAAAGGTTGTATTAGTTTGCAGTCCCACCAGCAGTGTAAAAGGGTTCTCTTCTCTCCACATCCATGCCAGCATCTGCAATTTTAAAATTTTGTGATGTAGGCCATTCTCAATGGGGTTAGATGATATCTCAGGGTGGTTTTGATTTGCATTTCTCTAATAATTAGAGACCTTGAGCATTTTTTCATGTTTCTTAGCCATTCATCTATCTTAAGCTTCTATTCATCTCTCTTGCACATTGATACATGGGATTGTTGGCTTTTTTCCATATGGATTAATTTGAGTTCTTTATAGACCTTAGTTATCAAGCTTTGGTCTAATTCAAAATATGCAAATATCCTTTCTGATTGTGTAGGTTTTCTATTTGCTTTGGTTGTTGTTTCCTTAGCTGTACAGAAGCTTTTTAGTTTAATTAAATCCCATTTGTCTATTTTTGCTGTTGTTGCAATTGCCATTGTAGTCTTCTTCATAAAGTCTTTCCCCAGGCTGATAGCTTCCAGTGTTTCCCTATGCTTTCTTTGAGGATTTTTATCATTTTATGCCTCAAATTTAAGTCATTTATCCATGTTGAATCAATTTTTGTGAGTAGAAAAAGGTCTGGGTCCACTTTCAGTCTTTTACATGTGGATATCCAGTTCTCCCAGCACCATTTATTGAATAGGGAGTCTTTCCCCCATTGTACATTTTTGCTTGGTTATTGAAGATTAGGTAGTTGTAAATTGTTGGTTTCATTTCCTGGCTTTCCATTTGATTCCAAATGTCCATGTCTCTATTTTTGTGCCAGTACCATGCTGTTTTGACCACTGTGGACTTGTAGTACAGCCTAAAATCTGGTATGGAGATGCCCCCAGCTTTGTTTTTATTGCTAAGAACTGCCTTAACTATATGGAGTATTTTCTGGTCCCATACCAAACAAAGAATTATATTTTCCAAGTCTTGAAAGTACAATGTTGGCATTTTAATAGGTATGACATTGAATCTATAGATTGTTTTGGGAAGTATAGACATTTTAACAATGTTGATTCATCCCAGCCATGAGCATTGTATGCACTTCCATTTGTTAATATCCCTATTTCTTTTCTTAGGACCCTAATAATTTCTTTATAGAGGTCCTTCACCTCTTTTGTTAGGTATATTCCTAGGTATTTCATTTTCTTTGAAGCTATGGTGAAGGGAGTTGTGTCCTTAATTAGCTTCTCATTTTGCTGTTATTGGTGTATACAAAGGCTACTGACTTGTGGACATTGATTTTATAACCAGAGACATTACTGAATTTTTGATGATTTCCAGGAGTCTTATGGTTGAGTCTTCGGGGTTCTCTAAGTATAAGATCATAAGGTCAACAAAAAGGAGACTTTGACCTCCTTTGCTCCCACTTGGATGAACTTTATCTCCTTCTCTTGCCTGATTGTATTGGTAAGAACTTCGACCACTATGTTGAATAGTAGTGCCGATAGAGGACAACCTTGTCTGGTTCCAGTTCTAAATGGAAAAGCTTCCAGTTTTACTCTGTTCAGTAAAATATTAGCTGTGGGTTTCTTGTAGATAGCTTTGATCAGCTTAAGAAATGTGCCAACTATGCCTATAATCTTCAGTGTTCTCATTAGAAAAGTAACCTGGATGTTATCGAATGCTTTTTCTGCATCTATTGAGAGGATCATATAGTCTTTGGTTTTGCTTCTGTTGATATGGTGAATAACATTTATGAACTTGCATATGTTATACCAGCCTTTTATTCCTGGGATGAAACCTACTTGGTCATGATATATGACTTTTTTGATGATAAGCTTTACTCTATTGGCTTGGATTTTGTTGAGAATTTTTGCATCTATATTCATTAGTGAAACTGGTCTGAAGTTATCCCTTTTAGTTGAGGCTTTTCCTGGTTTTGTTATCAGGGTGATGTTTGCTTCACAGAACGTGTTAGAGGAAGGTTCCTTCCTCCTCAATTTTTTGGAATAATTTCTGCATTATGGGAATAAGTTCTTCTTTGAAGGTTTGATAGAATTCTGGTGTGAAGCCATCTGGACAAGGGCATTTTTTTTGGTTGGGAGCTTTTTTATTGTTTCTTTGATTTCAGTGCTTGAAATTGGTCTGTTCAGATCTATTTCTTCCTGGCTAAGTCTAGGGAGATGGTGTGATTCCAAATATTGATCAATTTCCTTCACATTATCAAATTTCTGGGCATAGAGTTTCTGGTAGTATTCAGAGATAATCTCTTGTATCTCTGTGGC
>CAUYQV010178987.1:0-90138 GCA_963574575.1 Galagoides demidoff
GCCTGTGGTCCCAGCTACTTGGGAGGCGGAGGCAGGAGACTCGCTTGAGCCCAGGAGTTGGAGGTTGCTGTGAGCTGTGATGCCATGGCACTCTACCCAGGGGGACAGCTTGAGGCTCTGTCTCAAAAAAAAAAAAAAGAAAGAAAAGAAATTTTAAATTTTCTTCTGTCTCCACAGAAAGGAAACCAAAGTAGTTTTTCTGCGCAATGTCACGCCCCTGCCTGTGACCTGGCGGATCTCCTCCTTGGAGCACCTGGGTGAGGACTTTACCACGTCCTCCATGCAGGGCACCATCCTCCCCAAGTCCGAGTATGGCCTGCACGTGCACTTCCAACCCTCCAAAGCTGTCAACATCAGGAAGGCCATTCGGCTAGAGGTGAGGCTTCACACAGCCACAGACTTAGTTACCAAACTGTGTGGGTTCTCACACACACATGCCACCAGCTCTCCTGGTTGCCTGCTCCCATCTGATCCCCATTTGATGTCTCCAACCCCTAATATCTTGCTATGCACATGACTACAAGCTCCATAAAGGCCATATTGCTTGTGGCTAATTTCCTGGTGCCATGAACAACTGTAGGGGCCTCTCTGTGGCCCAGCCACAAAATAGAGAGTTCCCCTTGAAGCCCCCCGAAGGTGAACTATTGCTTCTCTTCCTCACATTACACGAGAGCTGTCCATGAAGTATCCAGCCATTGTCATTTTACCTTTTATATTACACGGCTGGATACTTTCCAGGCAGCCCTCCCCTTCCTTCAGCACCCAGAAGAGGAAATGCTTTACTCTCTGCTCCCTTTGGAAAACATCCCAGTGAACTTGCTTTATTTTATTTGTGTGCCTCTTAAATTGTCCCTCCTATTTTTCCCAATTATAAAATGTAATCTTCCCCTCCCCCCAGTGGGGAGGCAAAGGAAATAGAATGTTCTGGGTACTTGGCATCTACCAGGAAGAAAGGTAGATGCCTAAATCCACTCGGCCCTTCTTGTCATCTCTGTCAGAGGCTGAGCAGCCAGGTAAAACTCAAGTCCGTCCAGTTTGTCATTGTCAAAGTCAGACAAAAGACAAGATGGAAATTCTTAAACTTGAGTCTGGTGACAGCCATGGATTTCCTCTTCACACCCAAAGCACAAGTAATGGGGAATTGGTAGCATAGCTTTTCCACTGGGGGCCTCAGCAGGCAGGCATGAGGCTCCATGCAAACCCAGGAGAGCTGAGCCCACTGCCCACCAGCTCTTTCTCTTGACAAACAGACCCTCCATCACCTCCTGGTTGGTCCCAAGAGTCAATAGGGTTGGGCCAATAGCTCCACCCATCCTAGGTGCTTCAGGACAACAAGGAAGGGACCACCCATAGGCATGATAGCTCACTGAGGGGTCAGTAAGCAACTTGAGCTGGGGACCTTAGCAGAAACACTCACTGTTCACATAAATAAAATATTTGACTTTGTAAACAGTAAACACTTCATATGAAAAATCTAGCACTTTGCCCCAGGCTGAGTCACAAACAAAAAAAACAGAACATTTCAGATATATGAAATAAGTAGAGTAAGGATGACTTGAGTATAAAGCCTTTCCATTTCAAATGCCAGGTTAATACTCTTTGGGTTCATTTGATTTAAAAGTTCAAAAATAAAAAACACTTTTTTGCAATGCCTACTGATGGCCTGATGGCAATGTAGCAACAATCATGCAATTAATTTAAACCCAATAAAAGGATAAAATAAAAAACACAATCCCTTACCCCTATTCCTGTGTTGTCTACACCAGCATTCCCCCCAAAGTGTTAGGAGAACCACCACTAATCCTGCCAAATCCATGTCAAAAATAAAAGACCTACAGCTAAATACATTTCTAAAACACCCCCTACCATGTTCCTTTTATTATACCAACTGCAGGCCCCATGCACCTCATGGATCTTGCTTTAACTGAAGAATTTCTCTCACCCTGACAGGTTTTAGATGCAGAAAATCTTGTTGGTATTGTTCAGATTGAAAACATCCCAGTCTTTGCAGAGTCCTACGACATTGCCTTGGACATCACCTTCCCCAAAGGTCTGTGGAGCCCTTCAAGGAAAGGGTGTTTAGAGTTGTGTCTTTTTATGTAGTGTATTTCTGTGTAAAGAAAAGCTAGTGTGTTGTCAGTTTTGTGGTGGTTGGGAGGGGGAGGGGACAATTCCAGGACAATAGTAACTCGAGTCCCAGGGTAATGTTAGCAACACCACTACAAACCCAAATGCCTCCAGCTAGAGTCAGCAAGGGGGCAGCCATAAATATAAAGTGTGAGGAAGTCTTTCCTGAGTGGTCGCTGGATAGTAAAGACCTGTCTGTGTATGACTCCTATCGCTGCCATAACAAATTGCCACACACTTTCTAGCTTAAAACAGCACACATTTATTCTCTCAAGAGTTCTAAAATCAGGATGTCAGCAGGGTTGATCCCTTCTGGAAGTTCTAGGGGAGAATCCGTTGCCTTCCCCAGCTTCCAGAGGCTGCCCAAGCCTTCCTCGGTCACAATCCCCTTCCTTCACCATCAGAGCCATCAAGGTCAGGCCAAGTCCTCCTCTGCTGACGTCTCTGGTTTCCCCCTTCTGCCCTCCTCTTCTTCTGTTAAGGACCCTTGTGATTTTATTAGACCCATGAAGATAATCCAAAGTAATCTCTCTATTTTAAGGTCAGTTGATTAATTCCATCTGCTACTTTAATTCCCCTTTGCCATGGAAGGTAGCATATTCACATGTTCTGGGGAATAGGATGGCTGCAGTGGGGGGCACAGCTGTTCTATCTACCACACTTGCCCTAATACCCGAGGAGTTTAAGCTACCCCTGGCATGCAGCCCCCTCATCACCCTCTTCCCCGTGGATCTCCTCCTTAGCAGGACTCACGAGTTAGCTCAGCTCTTGCTGGTCACAGAAAATTGGAAATAACCTAAATGTCTACCAGTAATGAAATAATACTACGGTGGGAATAATATTATAGATTATAGACCTGCCATGTCATGGAATATTATACAGCCACTACTGTCACATTTATGAGGAGTTTTTAATCATTTGGGGAAATGTTTATGATACACCGGCAATCCGACTTATGTACAACTCACACTTACCAACAGAGGCTATTACAGGTAATAGGTAAATGCACCTGTTCCAATTTACATACAAATTCCACTTAAGAACAAACCCATCTCGTTTGTAACCCAGGATTACCTATAATGCTAAGTAAAGCAATACAAATTTGTGTATAATAGCCCAACTGTGTAAATTACATACTTCACACAATTGTTTTTAAATACTGGAGGGTGCAGTCAGTGCCAGACACTGCAGGACAAGGCTCCTGGCATGGGGTCCAGAGGGTGACAAGAGTGACATCTAGCCACAGTGTTTCCAAGAAACAAATCCACCAAGCTTCTCACCAGGGGTTTTCTACATGCGTTTTCAGCAGGGACCTCCCTGCTTCTCACTTCCATGCACACTTACCCCTCCCCACTGACCTGGTCCCTGCAGGAGCTGAAGGGGGCCTGGACTTTGGGATCGTGAGGGTCATGGAGGAGGTGAAGCAGCCACTGCAACTCAAGAACCGAGGCAAATACGAGATCATATACAGGTAACCCCCATCCCACCCACTCAGGCAGCGGTCTGGGAAATGCTTTCAAAAAAAATCAGTAAAGGAAATCATAATAGCCATCTCTGCTTTTGGCCTCCTGTGGCTTCAGATAAATGGAATTCCAGGTGTTAAGATCTCCCAACTCTGCAGCTTACTGGGGACCTCTCAGAGCCCTTGGGATGCACCTGGAGCCACAGGTGTCAGGGTAGAGGAGGGATAGAATGGCAGGGGAGGTGAGATCCAGACGAGATGGGGGACTTGCCTCCAGCTGTCCCACCAGCTGCCAGCTCTTATCTGCTTCACAGGGTGTTCTTCCACAAAAGATTTCATGTGAAGATAGGGTTTTCCTTTTTTTTTTTTTTTTAATCTTAAAAACCACTCTACTATAGAATCTTAGTAATGGCTTAGCAGAATATTACACATAGCTCTGGCTGGTGCTCGTCCCTTAAGATTAAAAATGAAGCACAGAATCTGGGAGGCCCCTCAGAGGGGAAAGGGTAGTGAGATCCCTCAGGCAAGGCCACCTGGCCCCCTGCATTTCTGCCAGCACTCAGGCCCAGTTGACCTCTATGAAAGGTCATCCTTCCCCCAGAAGAATTCACAGCCGTCAACAGGATTTCTCCCCTGCAGACCTGGAAGAAATCCTGTGTTTTCTTTATTCTATGATAATGCACACCTGTAATCCCAGCTACTGGAGAGACTGAGGTGGGAGGATAGCTTAAGGCCAGGGGTTCGAGTCCAGCCTGACCAACATAGTAAGACCTCATCTCTTTAAAAAAAGAAAAGAAAAGAAAGCCAAAATTGAAGAGATCCCACCTCAATATTACCAACAGTTAGAAGCAATGAAACTGTAAATCAAAATAAATGGGTATCAATAAACACCAAGCAAACCCAGAAAAAAGACCACTGTCACTTTGGAGTTAGTGCTAAATGGAATCTTACCTGCTATGAATTTCATTTTAAGTTATGATAGTGACATTAGCTCTGCTCTTTTAACTTGCATAGAATGGTGTCCCCCTCAGGTTAGAACAGGTGATCAGGGGCTCATCAAAAGAATGTGCCAGGACGTGAGGAAACACGGGCACGCAAGCAATCGAGCCCCTCGTCTCCTAGAGCATGGGGGTGACATTCAGGCCCCCAGAGGAACTTGAGGTGTCTCGCCTCTGCTCACATTCCTTGCAACTATGTTGGCCCCAGTCTGGTGAGGCAGCTTCTCTCTGTAGTTCTCGCTCTACCCTGACAGGCCATGGACTCCTTTTCCTCACACCTCTGCTATGTGTCTCCTGCCCTACATGCCACTTTCTCTCCTGAGCTCCCCTGGTTTCTGTGCCACTTTTCCCTCTGTGCACTGTACCCAGTCATAAGCAGAGAGAGACAGAGTGAGAGTTTTTAGTTGTTCCTTTTTCAGTATCAGGTGTCCCTTGTTGGACACAGATCTCCTTTGAGGGCCTTTCTTGACCATAGGATAGATTAGTATCTTTCAACCTTTTTTATCTCACTGCACACTTGAACCTATAGTTAAACTTCCATGGTGCACTTAAATTATGTTGATAAAACAAAAAGCGTAAGAAAAAGATTTACTTACTGTGCTTTGAACTTTTCAAAAATAATTTAATAAATGGAGCCAGCCTGCGGGAAGAAAACTCCATTTGGCAGCCCTGCTAAGAAGCACTTTACACTTATGTCCTCTCCAGCTCATCATGGGGGCCTCCCGGGCAAGTGGCAGCCTCAGCCACTTCACTACCTTCAGGATCCTCTGTTCCTGAGGTTATATTTGCCGAAACTTTACGGGGTCTTCTGCTTTATTGACCAGAACCCACATTAACCATGGAGTTAAAGGGGATGTGGCAGTTATTCAAATTAACTCACCCAATTCAAAGGTAAATATGCTGAGTAAAGAAGTGCATTCAGAGTTCATAGAAGTAATGAATGAAGTCTGGGCTAGTGATCAAATCAGAAGTGCTGTCCTTATCTCATCAAAGCCAGGCTGCTTTATTGCAGGTGCTGATATCAACATGTTATCTGCTTGCAAGACTCCTCAAGAAGTAACACAAATATCACGGGAAGCACAGAGAACATTTGAGAAACTGGAAAAGTCCACAAAGCCTGTCATGGCTGCCATCAGTGGATCCTGCTTGGAAGGAGGACTTGAGCTTGCTATTTCATGCCAATACAGAATAGCAACAAAAGATAGAAAAACAGTATTAGGTGCCCCTGAAGTCCTGCTGGAGATCTTAACAGAAGCAAGAGGCACACAAAGGCTGCCCAAAAGGGTGGGTGTGCCTGCTGCTTTTGACATAAACATTCGTGCAGACAGAGCAAAGAAAATGGGACTGGTTGACTAGTTGGTGGAACCCCTTGGACCAGGATTAAAACCTCCAGAGGAATGAACAATCGAATACCTAGAAGAAGTTGCAGTTACTTTTACCAAAGGACTAGCTGATAAGAAGATCTCTCCAAAGCGAGACAAGGGATTGGTGGAAAAATTGACGACGTACGCCATGACCATTCCATTTGTCAGGCAACAGATTTACAAAAAAGTGGAAGGAAAAGTGTGAAAGCAGACCAAAGGCCTTTATCCTGCACCTCTGAAAATAATCGATGTAGTAAAGACTGGAATCAAACAAGGAAGTGATGCTGGTTATCTCTCTGAATCTCAGAAATTTGGAGAGCTCACAATGACCAAAGAATCAAAAGCCTTGATGGGACCTTAACATGGTCAGGTTCTGTGCAAGAAGAATAAATTTGGAGTTCCACAGAAGGAAGTGAAGCATCTGGCTATTCTTGGTGCAGGGCTCATGGGAGCTAGCATTGCCCAGGTCTCTGTGGATAAGGGGTTAAAGACTATACTTAAAGATGCTACGCTCACTGGGCTGGGCCGGAGACAGCAGCAAGTGTTCAAAGAGTTGAATGATAAAGTGAAGAAGAAAGCTCTAACATCTTTCGAAAGGGATGCCGTCTTTAAAACCTGACTGGACAGCTCAATTACCAAGGTTTTGAAAAGGCCGAAGTGGGGATTAAAGCTGTTTTTGAGGACCTTAGTCTCAAACACAAAGTGCTAAAGAAAGTAGAAGCGGGTGATTCCAGAGCATTGTGTCTTTGCCAGTAACACATCTGCTCTGCCTATCTGTGAAATTGCTGCTATCAGCAAAAGACCTGAGAAGGTGATTGGCATGCACTACTTCTCTCTTGTGGACAAGATGCAGCTGCTGGAGATTATCACAACAGAGAACTTTGAAGGACACAACTGCTTCAGCATAGCAGTAGGTCTCAAGCAGGGGAAGGTCATCATTGTATTTAAGGATGGACCTGGCTTCTACACAACCAGGTGTCTTGCACCCGTGATGTCCGAAGTCATCAGAATACTCCAGGAAGGAGTTGACCCCAAGAAGCTGGATTCCTTGACAACAAGCTTTGGCTTTCCTGTGGGTGCTGCCACACTGGTGGATGAAGTTGGCGTGGATGTAGCAAAACATGTGGCAGAAGATCTAGGCAAGGCCTTTGGGGAGTGGTTTGGAGGTAGAAGCCTGGAACTACTGACACAGATGGCGTCCAAGTGTTTCCTGGGTCGTAAGTCTGGGAAGGGCTTTTACATCTACCAGGAGGGTGTAAAGGATAAGAACTTGAATTCTGCCATGGATGGTATTTTGGCAAGTCTGAAGGTGCCTCCTAAGTCTAAAGTCTCCTCTGATGAAGACATCCAGCACCACCTGTTGACAAGATTTGTGAATGAGGCGGTCATGTGCCTGCAGGAAGGGATCTTGGCCACACCTGCAGAGGGAGACATTGGAGCAGTCTTTGGGCTTGGCTTCCCACCTTGTCTTGGAGGGCCTTTCAGATTCACAGATCTGTACGGTGCTCAGAAGATAGCAGACTGGCTCAGGAAGTATGAGGATGCCTATGGAAAACAGTTCACCCCATGCCAGCTGCTAATTGACTATGCCAACAGTCCTAACAAGAAGTTCTACCAGTGAGTGGGGCCTTTGCCCTGCCAAGTTGGTGAACTAACCCCAGCTGCCAGCAGTGCTGGTTCTCTATCGGAGTGGTGTCCAGATTTCATCAGAGTAACCAGAAGGAAGATGAACTCAGACATTGGGTTTGCTCTTTGCTCAAAGTGCCTTCAGCCATCTCTTCCTCCTGGTGAAGTCTGTTCTGAATAGAGTTTACACTTCATGTTGGAAGGTGGAATCCACTGTGCTCATTTTATAAGCCCCAAGGCCCAGAATGGCAGCATAGAGCCATCTGGAGCTGTCTTTGCTGCCTGCTCCTCCCTGGAGGCCTGGGTGGCCTATGGTGGTGAGGGCAAACATACATAATAATAAAAACCAAACTCTGTAGCAAAAAAAAAAAAAAGTTTAATAAATGATCTTTAAAATTTTTCATGGCACACGGGTTGAAAATCAGTAGGATAGAGGATGGATGGCTCTCTGTGCTTAAACCATCAATCCCTGGCCCAATCACTCCTGGCTAAGAAGAGCAGGTCACAGAGTAAAAAGTACAGTGAGCACTGTAGGGCATAATGGTTAACCAGGGCAGGAAACATGGCGGGCGATCAACAATCCTAACTAGCATCTTGGGTTGCCTGGATAAAGACTCAAACTGACTTTTTATTGTTATCTTTCAGTTTTTCTGTGGACTCTGTAGGGATTTCAGTAACCAATGTAAATTCCATGATCTCAGTACAACCCAAAAAGGGTTCACTGACCACAGCAGATAAACCTACAGTTGTCCAAGTATTCTTTCGTGCAAGAAAGGAAATGAAGATTGAGTACCAGCCCATTCTGCGCTGTCAGGTAAGAGAGAGCAAAGGGAGAGGCTGACTTGATAGCAGGATCATGAGCCTCTTGATGAAAACAAGGGTTCATGATCTAATCCATGCTCAGGGTGGGGCACATGGAAGGAGGAGTGACTTCGGTGGCACCAGATAGAATATCAGGGTTGGGTCCCAACTAGCCAACTAGCAGGCATGGGTAGGTCAGGTGGGAGGTGTGCAGAATCATCAGAAATAGAGACAGAGAGGAAATGTGCCCCCAAGTCTTTAGGGAGCATCAGCAAGGAAGCCAAGTTCAGTCATCAGTGCAAGAGATGAGTAAGAAACTGAAAACAGGAGGAAAAGTTGATCCATGTTGACCCTTGTTGGGGACACTGTAAGCTCTGTGTTAGTGTTTGCTGGTATTATTGTTGATGCAATAATACAAAGACAGTAAAATCAAGAACTGGGCTTCATGTCAATGATGAAAACAGGGAATAAAGTAGTAATCATAGGAATTCTATAGGTATACTGGTAGCTGACATCTTCCTAATTCTTTTTCCCTGTCTAGATTATTGAGCCCAGTGCAGTAGAAGGAGGTGAGATCATTGCCAGCATCCCAATTAAGATTTCTGTGAATGCGGTGTACTCCAAGTATACCATCAGCCCCTCCTCCATCATCAACTTCGGGGCTTTGATCTGTGGCACTCGTAAAAGCGTCACCTTTACCATAGAAAATCAAGGTGTAACTGACTTCAAGTTTGCCCTTTATAGGATGACAGGGGAGAATGCTGTTTATCCAAAGAAAGGGTAAGATGAGTATGCACTTAACTCATTCTCTTCCCTGATTAATTCATACTTTATATTTTAAAAAAAGAGCTTTCATGTGTTTTCACTTTCCACTTAGGTGCCAAATGTCATTGGGTGCCAAATGTTGGGGTCCTGCCCTGGGGGCAGGGTCCACCAGGAGCTGTGGAACTGGTGGCAACCCACTGAAGAAATATAGAGTTAGAAACCAGGGTAAAGAAAGAGACATGAGGGGTGGCACCTGTGGCTCAAAGGAGTAGGGCGCCAGCCCCATATGCCCGAGGTGGTGGGTTCAAACCCAGCCCCAGCCAAAAACTGCAAAAAAAAAAAAAAAAAAAAAAAAGGAAAGAAAGAAAGAGACATGAGACATAGAGTAGAATTAAAAGTGGGAGCTCAGGGGTCCATTGCCCATTTGTAGGATTCCAGCAGTGGCACCGAGTGTTTGCTCCACTCTGCTTTTATTGAAATCTATTTGCCCAGAGGGAAAGATGAGGGAGGGAACAAAAATGCAGCCATTTCTCTGATTGAGCATATAAGGTCCTATTGTTATTATTATTAACCTTAAGGGCAGCCCTGAGAAATCTGAAATCTGAGCCTTGTATTGGGAGAGCCTTCCCCTTGAGATCACACACACAGATTTCTAGGAGGGTGTTAAACTCCACTAGTTCCCTGTAGAGTAAAATGCCACCAGCATTAATCTTCTCTGAGGAATTGGTGGAAGGGACACATTTTCCTCCCATCACTACCACAGAGGATCTTCCTCTGTGATAAGGGATATAAGCTTTTCTGCCCATATCTCAGGGCTCAAGCTAGTCCCTTGATCTCTGCCCCAGGCAAATGCAAGTCTCCACAATGGGAAACTGCCTGTTTGCTAGGCAGGAGACAACCCAATTAATGTACCTTTCTAGGTCTTGTCATAGCCTCTTCTATGACCGTTTTTCCTGGAAGAGTACTCACAGACCCAGCAGGGGTGTTTGCAAGCTGTATTCCCAACAGGCTAGAATTTCAGAAAAGTCAGAAAGTTTGCTAGCAATGGCTAGCTTAAATGTAAACTAGCTGACTTTTCTTTGTTCCAACTCAGCTTACTTTTTAATTTTCCTCTTTTTCTGGAGTTGCTTTCCTTTGCCAAGAATGGGGTCTTTGGTCCCCATTCTCCCTGCAATGTGTCTTATTTAAAGTCACCCAATCCTCTTCTGTGCATGAAGTCACTAAAATTTAGAAATGACAGATCCACGGTTATGCAGGAAATCACCAGTAGAGCTTGATCCTGAACCTACATCTTATGACTCCAGATTTTGTACATTTTCTGTAAAATGTATGATGAATTTTACTTGAAAGTCTTTTGCTTGGGGCTTTGTCTGCTGTCTGCTGTCCCCTGTCCGAGTGCTTCTGATGTGCTGGAAAACTTACAAGGTCATCAGTCCATCTATCATTCTATAGGATGTCAAGGGACTGTTATAACAGCAAGCTAAATCAAGAGAAATTATAGTTGTGCTTCATGATGGGGGGTGGCAAAAGCTGTCCTGGAAACCTGGAAGAGATAAAGTGTGGTGATGCCTCAGTCTACCAGGCCTATGACATCGGCTTCTTCCCATGAAGACACTTTGACAAGAGCCACCTTAATACTTATTCCAAGAGCAAAACTATATTCTTCAAAATGTGGCTCTCTATCAATTCACCAAAAACAGTTTACTTTTTGAATGCTTTTGGCTC
Organism: Galagoides demidoff; assembly: GCA_963574575.1. Taxonomy (NCBI): domain Eukaryota; kingdom Metazoa; phylum Chordata; class Mammalia; order Primates; family Galagidae; genus Galagoides; species Galagoides demidoff. Next base: position 10,869 of record CAUYQV010178987.1, read on the forward strand.
CTACTGCGCTATCATATTCTTTTTGGGAAAATAAGGAAGGTTTTATCATACTCCCAAGACACTTCTAACTTGATTTTGACTTGCTAATTAATTGTTTTAAATCAGACTTACAGCATTACCTTCTTTGTAGTCATTTTTTAATTTTTATGGCTACCTTTTCTGTATTGACAAAGTTTGAACATTTTAAGAAGTTTGGAATTAAATTATCTAAAGTCTCTTTCTTCCTAACTTAATTTCAACCTGATTTCTTACAGTTTATTTTATCATAATTTAATAATGTTTGTAATGCTTATGACTTAAATTGTGTTTTACTTTAAGTTGTTTTAGTTTTAGTATTTTTTTATTTTAGCATGCACAAATTCATGCAAAAGAGATTTGAACGTCAGGTCTTCTGATCATTAAGCTAGTAAATGCTCAATTTTTTTTTTTTTTGAGACAGAGCCTCAAGCTGTCCCCCTGGGCAGAATGCTGTGGCATCACAGCTTATAGCAATCTCCAACTCCTGGGCTCAAGCGAGTCTCCTGCCTCAGCCTCCCAAGTAGCTGGGATCACAGGCATCCGCCACAACACTCAGCTATTTTTTTTTTTTTTGGTTGTAGCTGTCATTGTTGTTTGGCAGGCCCAGGCTGGATTCGAACCCACCACTTTAGGTGTATGTGGCTGGCACCTTAGCCACTTGAGCCACAGGTGCTGAGCCAATGCTCAAATATTTAAAAAGTTTAAAACACACCTCAAATACATTTGAATATTTTGGGGAACTGTTCTCTAAACTAGCTCCAGGAAAAGTGAACAGTTTCCAAAACCCTAAACATGTACTTGAACTATTTGCAAAATCCCAAAAATCATAGCTATAAATATGAAGACAGAAAACAGAGTTTTAGTCTATTTTCCATTTCTCTTATTAAAATGAGATTAGGCAAAAGATTTGATGTCCACAAATAATTTTCCATATACTGATTTCCAGTGAACTCAAGTAGTCATTTAAAAATTTCTTGCACTAATTTTCAGTGTCCTCATAAATCATAGTTAATAAGTATGATTACCATCTAACTTGTTTGTTTGTTTGTTTGTTTGTTTGTTTTTAGAGACAGAGTCTCATTTTGTCACCCTCAGTAGCACGCCATGGAATCAGAGCTCACAGCAACCTCCAGCTCTTAGGCTTAGGTGATTCTTTTACCTCAGCCTTCCAAGTAGCTGGGACTACAGGCACCCGCCACAACACCTGGCTATTTTTTGTTGCAGTTTGGCCGGGGCTGGGTTCGAACCCACCACCCTCAGTAGGGGCTGGCATCCTGCTCACTGAGCCAATTACTAATTTCCTTCGATTGTAACATGAGTTTGATCAGTGATTCACAAGCTAACTGTGCCACAATGATGCCCTCTTGGGCAAAGAAGGGCCCCTCCACCTGATCCTTGAAGGGCCCTATAAGCAGAAAGACAGGTTGTAACTACTGTCACCACCCCAACCTGAGAGTATGTAACTCTTGTTTCTTTAATCAGAGCTACCCATGTCAGACATGCAAGATCCCGGGAAAGTGACTTCTACAAGCCTGGCATTCCCAAAGGAGCCAAGTTCTCCGAGTCAAATCAGAAAGAAGTAAACATCTCAAGCCAGGTGAGTATCCTTTTCCTTATTCATAGAAACCCCATGAGGCCACCTTCCAACTGGCTCTCACCACCAAATACCCTCCTAGGATAAAAGGATTTGAATGTACTGTAGCAGGAATATTAAGTAATTATTTTTGAAATACCAAATTTAGTGTAAACTAAGATGTATGACCTTCAATCTGGATATCCTCTTTTGCTGTAAAACTGTTATTGGCTCCCATTGCCTTAAAATTCTTTCAAGTCTTCATCTATATTTTAATCAAAAACCATTGTTTATAAGAAACAGCATATGTAAATAGGCCTAAATAAAAGATTTGAAGGCTGAGCACAGTGGCTCACCCCTGTTATCCTAGCACTTTGGGAGGTCGAGATAGATGAACTGCCTGAGCTCAGCAGTTCGAGACTAGCCTGAGCAAGAGCAAGACCCTGTCTCTACTAAAAATAAAAAAATTAGCCTGGTGTTGTGGCTGAGCAAACCCCAAACAGGACAAACCTAAAGAAAGCTATACCAACACACATTATAGTTAAACTTTTGAAAATTAAAGACAAAGAAAAAATATCTTAAATGTTGCATGGTTGAAAGTTATTTTGTTTTAGAAGATTAAAAGTCAATGACTATCCTCTCCTAGCTTAAAAGGTTTCAGCAGAGAGATCTGCAGTTATTCTAATATTCTTCCCTTGTAGGTTATGGTTTTCTTATGTCTGGCTGCTTTCAGAATTTCCTCCTTCATATTAACTTTAGTGAAGTTAATTGTTATGTGTCTGGGGGTTGTCTTATTTGGGTTGAGTTGTGGTGGGGTTCTGAAACTGTCTGCTATCTGAATTTTAGAATCTCTTGGCATGTCTGGAAAGTTCTCCTTCATAATCTCATGAAGAAGGGCCTCTGTGCTTTGTGAAGCAACTTTGTCACCTTCAGGAATTCCTATAAGGCAGATATTAGTTTCCTTTGAATTATCCCAAAGCTCTCTGAGAGAACCATTTTTGCTCTCCATTTCTCTTCCTCTTTGAGCACTTGGGAGCATTCAAAAGTTTTGTCTTCAATGTCAAAATCCTTTCTTCTGCTTGCTCCATTCTATTACTGAGGGATTCTACAGTATTTCTAAGATCTTTTTTTTTTTTTTGAGACAGAGCCTCAAGCTATCCCCCCTGGGAGAGTGCTGTGGCATCACAGCTCACAGCAACCTCCAACTCCTGGGCTCATGCAAGTCTCCTACCTCAGCCTCCCAAGTAGCTGGGACCACAGGCACCCACCACAAGGCCTAGCTATTTTTCGGTTGCAGCTGTCATTGTTGTTTGACAGGCCTGAGCTGGATTCGAACCCACCACCTTAGGTGTATATGGCTGGCACCTTAGCCACTTGAACCACAGGCGCTGAGCCTATTTATCAGATCTTTGAGGGCTGCAAATTCTTGTCTTACTATGTCAAAATCTTTGGTGATTTTGGCTTTGAATTCATTGAATTCTTGAGACAATTTTTGAATTGCTCCTTGAATTTCTAATTCCAATTTTACCTCCATTCTATTAATCTTATTTGCATTCCAAACTCTGAATTTGATTTCTGACATCTCAGCCATTTGTCTATGACTGGGATCTTCAGTTGTTTCCACCATATCATTCCTTGGGGGAGTTGATCTGCTCTGGTTATTCATGTTACCAGAGTTCTTCTGCTGATTCTGCCCCATGATTATTTTGCACCGTTTGGCTAGATGAGCAGATAAGGTGAAGTTGGGTTGAGGGGAGCTCCTGGAGTAGTGATTAATCAGCCTTTTGCCCAAGAGCTATGACTGGTGTCTGTACCTTTTCCCCTAGAGCTTTGCAAGGGACCCATACAGTGCTATGGCCTGAGACACTGAGAACTTACTTCATATGGTGGGGCTAAGCGGCTCTGTCTTGTTTTCACCTGGTGTCTGTCCTACCCTAGTGAATTTGTTTCTCTGGGTTGAAATCTCAGCTATGGAGAAATAACAGCAATTAAGTCACCTCGCCCCCCCCCCACAGGCAACAACTAGAAAAGGAAAATCAAACCTTGCCACAACCACACACTCAGGGTACCACTTCAGATAGTCCTTGGGTGATTGGTCTAGTCTGAGAGATCCAAATCCATTGTCCCAGTCAGCACCTGGTCTCAAATGAGGGAGTTCAAAAGGTCTCTGGCCACTATAAAGCAGGGGTTTGCTGGCAGCTCGAGTATGACTCGTTCTGGTGCTCCATGGAGTCAGAAGGACCCCGTAGCAAATGATTTAGTCTGGGAAGATTGATGCCTTCTTCCCCACCTTGCACTTCTGTCACAGCCAATACTGGTAACCCTGCAGGGCTATGACCCAGTTCCCTCCAATGAGCAGATGCTCCAGGGGTTTGAGCCTGCCTGAGTCACAGAGAGATCTTATGTCTCCTCAGCCAGGCCTCCGCACTCTGCTACCATCCAGCAGGGGAAGCTGAGACCTGACAACCTTGGGTGGTTAATGGAAGCTGGGATGGTTCACTCAGTTCCAGCCCTGTCCCTGATTGATGTTGCTGAGACTTATATTTGAGCAAAATTTGTGATTTTTTTCCTGGCTATATTCCCCTGCAGACCAGACGTTGTTTGAGTTCACAGAAACTGTGACTCAGCCCCCATCTGTACCACTGCCCAGAGCTAGTGTTTCTGTTTCCCCTGCAGTCAGTGTTGGGGGCAGATGTGGTTAGAGCTCATACTCAGCTCAGAGTTCCAGTCAGCCCACCTGCATTTGTCTCAGCTATGATCCCCTGAGAGCTGGGTGTTTCTTAAGCTCACTAAAGCAGTCCTCTGGCTCAGCCTCGCCCTGGAAGTATGCCATCTCTGTGCACACGTCTTCATCTCTGTCCTGCCATACTCCACCCAGGCCAGTACTGCATCAGGCGTACCCTTTGCTCATGGGGTCTGCGTTACAGTCCCAGATCTATTCCGCCAGTGTCTGCCACCAGAGAAGATGCCCTGCTTTCTCTGGTTGCCCAGAGAGACAGGGAGTGTCCTTCCAAAATATCCCCAGGGGTGTGAGCCCTATTGTTCCCGCTGCTGCAGCTGCTGCTCTGTGCCATGGGGCACCTCCTCTTCCTTTCCCATACGATTTCTTCAGTCACCATTTTCTCCTTACCCCTGTGCCACAGAATCAGCACAGACCTACGACAGCCCATACCCTGTCCACACCTATCAAGAAAATGCCCAAGAACCTGAACTCCATGGGAGACAGGCTTCCAGACCTCAGGGTGAGAGTGGAGGGGAGTGCTGGGAGTTCAGAATTGCAGGTAGAGAATCTGTACAGTTTTATACAGTTTTATGCCTGGCAGGAGAGTGCCATGGCACCCTAGTAGGGGAAGGAGGTCTGGCTTTTAGAGGGTCTCTCCCATGGGAGGACATTTGAACTCTGCTCACTTGTTTGTAGAAAGTATACTGTGAGCCCGTCTCATGGGAGAGGGGACTCCCATCCACGTGGCAATGGATTTTGTGCCTTTTGTTTTCATGCTTGGGGTCACAGCTTTCCTCAGCAGGGTTGATGTACATTCTTCAACCTTCTCTATTGACTCAGCTCCAAACCATCAGCTTACTTGCTAAACTTCTGTCCTTTAACTCTCCTTTTCAATGGTAGCCTCTGTGGAAAGCTGGCTCCAGTTAGCCATCTTGCCTCTCAAAATATCTTAAATGCATTTAGAGAGATTCCTTACTAAACTATAGAGACCCAAGAAGTAGTAGCACAGGGTGGTGCCTGTTGCTCAGTGGGTAGAACACTGGCCCATATACCAAGGGTGGTGGGTTCGAAACCAGCCCTAGCCAAACTGCAACAAAAAAAATAGCTGGATGTTGTGGCAAGAGCCCTACTCGCTGAGCCACAGGCACCACCCAGGTATATACTTTTCTTATTTTTGCCTTCAATGCAGATGTGGTGGCTGCAGCTTCAGCAGCCATTTTGGAACCATGAAGGAAAGGCCAAGAGAATCATAAACATCAATAAACTATTAAACCAACAACAGTCCCAGCCACTCTTTGTGGCTACCAGGAACAGTAGCTAGAATCTATCTCTCTTTTTTTCTCTTTTTTTTTTTTAGAGAGAGTCTCACATTGTTGCCCTCCGTTAAGTGCTGTGATGTCACAGCTCACAACAACCTCCAGCTCTTGGGCTTAGGCAATTCTGTTGACTCAGCCACACGAGTAGCTGGGACTACAGGTGCCCACCACAACGCCCGGCTATTTTTTTGTTGCAGTTTGGCTGGGGCCAGGTTCAAACATGCCATCCTCAGTATAAGGGGTGAGTGCCCTACTCACTGAGCCACAGGTGCCACCCTAATCTTTTTCTTTATACACACCTCAATTATAGTATTTACCATCTTGCTTAACAATTGCTTATTAACTCTCTGCTTTTGGTAATTGTCAAAAATATTCTCCTCTACCTCCATTTATAACCATATCAGACAGCGTTATAATTTTGCTTCAATTGACAAACATAATTTAGAAAACCTAAGAAAAGGAAATTCTACTGAATTTACCCATTTTATTGCTTACTATGTTTTTTTCTTTGTTCTTATGTTCCAAGATTCCTTCATTTATTATTTATTTTCTGTTTAGAGAACCTCCATTAGCTATACTTTTAGAATAAGTCTGCTAGTGACAAATTCTTTTAGTTTTCCTATATTTGAGAATGTTGACTTTCCATTTCTTCCAGAGAAATATTCTTGCTGGATATAAGATTCTGAGTTCACAGAGTTCTTGATACTTGCTGCCTTCTCTTTCTGACTTAGATCATACCAAGACCCTCTCATTCTTGATGGATATAAGATTCTGAGTTCACAAGTGCTTTTATGCACTTGCAAAAATATTATGCTACTACTTCTTTTTTTCTTGACAGAGTCTTACTATGTTGCCCTCAGTAGAGTGCCATGGTGTCATAGTTCACAGCAACCTCAAATTCTTGGGCTCAAGTGATTCTCTTGCCTCAGCCTCCAAAGTAGCTGGGACTATAGGCACCTGTCACAATGTCTGGCTATTTTTAGAGACGAGATCTTGCTCTGGCTCAGGCTGGTCTGGAACCTATGAGCTCAGACAATCCATCTGCCTCAGCCTCCCAAGTGCTGGGATTACAGGTGTGAGCCACCACACCCAGACTTTCTTGATAGACTTTCAGTTGAATTCTGTTCCTTTTTCCCAGAGACACGTACTCCCCACTGCTCTGCCCTTGTCTGCACCAGATCCCTTCAGGTCTATTCTATACTAATACCATGTTAGGAAATGATTTGTTCTGACAATGCTCAGACACAGACTCTGGACTCTTCGGGATATTAGGAACTTCCCTAAGTTCTTACCAAGGCTGCTGCAAGTGGCTGGGTAGGCAGTGCCCAGCACATGTCTAGGGGGCAGACTTCATATGGGCATCTGTGTGTGGTTGGAACCCCTAGTTCTGTGTAGTGTGAGTGCACAGCCATATGTGGACACCACTATTTATCTAACTCAGCCACTATTTACTGAAAACCTACTATATGCCAGGAGCTGTCCCAGGCACTAGAGATTCCCAGATAAACCAGAAAGAGAGAAGGAGAAAGTTGGTGGATAGTAAGGAAATGGTAGGGTGCTATCTCAAAGGAGCAAGGTTACAAGGAGGGGCAAAGAGCAGCCGAAATGGTTGGACTTTAGTGAGCAAACTAGGAGAAGGGGAATGGGTGGTCAGAGAAAAGGATCCTGGAAATCAAGAGATCAGAAGCACCTAAGTTTCCTGTGATCCAGGGTGTGACTGTGAGAGTGAGTTGCCAAGGTGGAAGAGAGGATAAAGTCACTGGAACTGAAAGTTTAGTGGGGCTGTTTAACTGAAGGCTGAAAAGATATAATAAGTGAAGAAGGTAAAAAAAAATCGTCAATACTTATAGAAGAGATGAAAGTTATAGAGAATTATCTATATCAGATAGAAGGCTTTTGTTGAGAAGAGGAAACCACTTTCAAAGACTTAAAAATCAACATGTAGAAAACCTGACAATTCAATCAATAATTATTGGTGTTCATAGAGAGCAGGGTACATACTTCTCTTTTTTGTTGTTGTTGAAAGTCCATCAAGAACCAAGTCCCCAGCCACCACCCCACCATTGTGGTAGGTTTCAGGGATGGTTCCAAGGTTTCTAGATCTAGCAAGCAGTCCTGCACGAGTCCCAGCTGCCAGAGTATGAGTGCAGTGAGACAAAAGACTCACACACAATAGGTCATGCAAAGCAAATTCATCACACTGATAGGCAGCAAGAACCAACAGAAGCCTAGGGTTCATGGTGAGCTGGTCCCTTAAGGCTCAGAAAAGCTGTCCAGCATAGATGGAGTCATTCTGGTATGTACCCCACTTTGTACTACAGCTGAGGGATCCCAAAAGCATCCACCCTGGGTTTTATAACTCAGAGAAGCATGGCTCTCTGAGCCAAGGTATCACAGGACACCTTGTTCTAGGAGAGATGAGGATGAAGCCAGGCTGTTGGGACAGTTTCTTTTTATCTTAGGGCATTACATTCCCAGCACATGCTACAGTTATCCTGAAGACCAAGCAGGAGAGAGAAGAGCCAGTCAGCTAAGCACACCAGTGTCCCTTTTGTATTTTTCATTTTGTGTGTATTAACCCTTCGCTAGATGCTATGCTACATGATTCACACCTGTTCTTTCATTTACGCTTCCAGAAATCTCTAGGGTAGGAGCTTTGTCTCCATTTTATAGATAAATAAATTGAGATTCAGAGAATTTGTCTAGGATAAACCAGTTAATATAGAGTTGCACTGAGGGTGTATCTGACTCAAACCCCCATAATTGTGACCCTACTCTGTCCTGCGCTTTTCTGCTTGGCAATTCCTACCTGAAAAGTGCTGAGTGACATGGAGACTGTTCCCTCAGACTCTCAGTTCAAACCTGGCTGGTCAGAGGTCTGTGACTGGAAGGAGGTGCTCCAGGAGGGGGCAGTGAGGGTCCAGAGAGTATCTGTGGAAAGAGGTCACCATTTCCTTCTCTACCCCTCTCACAGCCCTGCTGGATGGTCTCAAGACTCTGTCACCCACTTTGCTCTGTTCCACCCCCTTCCCACCTTTGTCCCACAGGCACGCTTCTCCCATGGCATGTTCACCGTGTACCCTGGGTTTGGGTCCGTGCCTTCTGGTGGACAGCAGGTCATCACCGTTGACTGTGTAGCTGACCCCGTGGGAAGATGTGAGGAGTTTATGGCTATTGAGATCACTGATCGGGACCCAAAAGACCAGCCTGGTGGCATTCCTTATACCCTGTTAGCTGAGGCCTGTCTGCCAGGTACTGTCCACTCAGACTGAACGATACCACTTGCCACACCTTCACTTGTAACTCTCTCTACCCTTCAGGCAAGTCTCTAAAAATGTCCACCAGATGTGGCTTGCTTGGATGCTTCCTTAGGACCCTAGGACCTCCTCCTCTAGTGTCTTCAGCCGTATTTCTCCAAGGAACATACCCCCAGGAAAGGACATACAACTTCAAGCTCCCTGCCTTCCAGCATCTGGCTTTGGGTCCTCAGATGAATAATGTTATCTGAGAATCATGATGAGAGAGGGCTATGGCAGGAATACCAAGTCAGGTCACTCCCTGTGAGCATCACATACACAGAGGACAATGTTCAGTAACTGAGCACGCTGCACCTTAAACCCAGCAAGAACACAGCAGGAGCACAAAGAGAAATCCTCTTGCTTTGACCATAGGCTCCCTGGGGGCTTGAGCCAAAGTGGGCCAGATGCTTCCTTCTGTCCAGAACCTACCCCAGATCTCAGATCTTACCACTGGGAGGAAAAGGCAGATTGGAATATGGAACAAAAGAAGAAGACATGCTTGAATCTGTCCCTTGTGTAAATTCCCCTCTGACCTCCCCTGTGAGAATCCAAAGCTCCAAATTAGGAATTACAGAGAGGCAGGAATCTGGCCAAGGAGCAGCATCTCACCGTCTTCCCTTTAACCCCCAGCCTTTGTGACTGACAACTATGCCTCCATATTTGAGGAGCACCAGATATGTACCAGCCCCAACTTGCACCACATCCTGCAGACCGTGGAGAGCGGGGGGCTGTTTGTGGAGGATGAGAATAAGTTCATGTTCTGTAATGTCCTTGTGGGCCATCAGGCCAAGGCTCGGTTCAAGATCAGCAATGTGGGAAAGATCTCCTGTGACGTCAACATTGTAGTGAAGCCTATATCCACTAAGGTAAGATGCCCTAGTGGTCCTGGGCCCAGCATGGCTGACATAAAGCCAGGGAAAGAACTCCGAGAAGATGTGAGGTCACTGGGCAGCGTCCCGTAGGCCAAGGGCCATACACTTGTCCCAGTGGGTGTCTCTGCTGGGTGCCCCTGGGATGGACTGTTCTACACTAATGAGCCCCTCACCCGTCTGTTGAACACTCCCTGTGTGCCTACACAGGTGAAGCTGGGGGACAGCCTGAGGCGAGTGTCAGCTTCAGACGGGCTGCCTCCAGCTGCATGTTCTCCAGCTAAGGGAGGCTTGAGGCATGTCAGCCCACAAGGGTGGAATGGGGAATTCCTTGAGCCCTCCTGTGTGGTAGGCAGAGTGCTAAGTGGCTGATTTACATTTATCACCTCACTTCATTTCACTCTCACAACTCTTTCAGACTTTGTCTTATTATCCTCATTTTATAATTAGGGAAACTGAGGCTCTGAAAGGCTAAATTCTTCCCCCAGGTCCCAGAGCCTGGGAGTAAAGGGCTGGACTTAAAGCCAGACTTCATCTGCATACATAGTAAATACAAAGTGCTCATCTCAGGGTCTCCAGGCTCAAAACTGCCTTCTCCTTCTGACTCAGATCATACCAGGACCCTTCCTCACAGTGGAAGAGAAAATTGAGAATATAGAGAAGGGGCTTAATCAATGGGTTTCTGTCACCCTTTATTTCTAACCCAGCACACAGCACACTACCCAGTCTTATGCTGGCTGCTTCAGTTCTCTGCCCAAAGAATGGGATCTGAACCCAGGAAGCCCTTGTGACCCAGAGCTGGTGTTGGTCACAGTGATGGTGGAGGGGAGGTCACCAAGGGGGTTAGTACCAGCTTAGAGCTACAGAGAGAATGCACATTCCAGGGGACTATGTGGTTCCTTTTAGGACTCACCTCAGGCCCTGGTGACATCCCGTCATTATTCTCTGACCTTATTTGGGACGGGAAAGAGCAGCTTTACTAAAAACATAAACCATGAGCAAGCCTGATTTCTAAAGAGAGACTTTCTACCAGGGGGTTTGCAGACACCGTATGTTTGCCTCCTCCCTAGTTTGCAGACTTGAAGGCTCTCCCTTGGACAAAGCAAAGAAACCGCCTGCCCTCAGCTTAAGAACAAGAGGACTTCCCCTTACTTCCCCCAAGAATGAAAAACTCTTTCAAGGCCTTGCCAGGGATCCCTACAGTTCTAAAACACTACCACGAGATGGGAATGAATAAAACACTGGGGAAGGTTGCTCTCCAAGGTTCTTGGGGTTACAAGGAGCAGAAACCTACTCAGGTTAGCCTGTACAAAGTCAGGTTCACTGCAACAAATCAGAGACCTTAGACATGGGTTGCAGTACCTCACGTAGCCAGGACCTTTGGGACTGGAACTGTTACCTGAAGCCTGACCTTCAGAAGACCAGCAAATGCTCTGTCCATCTTTCAGGGGCCACGTGTCTTTCCAAGGTGTTTCTGTTGCCCCATTCTCTGGTCTGGCTTCCTTACCTGGCAGGCACTTCCCCCTCATTCCACCTTAACAACCAACACATTCACTGGGCATATTAGTTCCACTAGCACAGGCTGCAGTGGGTTGGCAGGAGGAATATCTGACCTACTAGCTGAGTTCATCTATTAATCACAGATATAGCAAAATCCGGTCAGATATTGCTCAGGGCTAGGTCCCAGAGTATCCACGATGCTCCTTCCAGGGACTAGGGCCCTGTAGGTAGCAGAGCATATCTCCCACAGAGTGTAGAGGAGAGGGGGTTTACGACGGGACGCTGACATGAACAGCAAGCCCAGCATGAATGTAAAGTAGCCAACACGCTCCGGCCTCTGCTTCTCTTCACCAGGCCTTTGCCCGCATCATCGACATTTTTGATGTGGAACCCAACAAGATGTGTATTGGCAGCCGTTCACATGCCTTTGCCACAGTGACCTTCACGCCGCAGACCATGCAGACCTACCAGTGTATCTTTGAGGCCACCTTGGATGGCCTGCCCAGGTACCTGCCCCCAGCCCCCTGCCCTGCAGGAGAGCTGTAGGCCACACCCCTGGTGGAATGTCATGCCCACAGTGGCCGCTGACCAGCCTCCATCTTCCTGTTCCCTGTAGCAACCTAGCCAAGAGCAGAGGCCTCGTGTTTGATATCACCGGTGAGGGGAACCTCCCCCGGGTGACCATTGTGCGGCCGGTTCTCCATAACCTGAGTGGAAACCCCCTGCTCCTCTTTAAACGGCTTCTGCTTGGTCTGTCGGAGAAACTGCCCCTCATTCTCAAGAACAACGGCACCATACCTGCCCAGGTACTACATGAGGGCAAAGGGTAGGGTGGAAAGGGAGAAGAACCATTCGGAAGTTAGACTTCTGACACCGGGGTCTCTGGCATCCCTAATGGGGACTTCTTTGATGATCCTTGTACACTAACCTGTGTGTAAAGAATGTGCAAATAAGAATCTGGGTTGGTCTCTATCCTCAGGAATGTAGACTCCAGATTATACAATACCTGGACGCTTATAACCACTGTGCAAGGCAGAGTACAAGGAGTGGATAGGATTATGGATATTCTTAGTCTCTTCTTTTTTTTTTTAATTTATTTCTATAGTAAGCATTGTGTTTGTTTTTTTAATTTTTATTTGTCAAAATTTATAGGGTAGGACAGGCACGGTGGCTTACGCCTTGAATCCTAGCACTCTGGGAGGTGGAGGCAGGTGGATTGCTGGAGCTTAGGAGTTTAAGACCAGCCTGATAAAAGTGAGATCCCATCGCTACTAAAAATAGAAAAATCGCTAGGGCATTTTGGTGGGTGCCTGTAGTCCCATCTACTTGGGAGGCTGAGACAGGAAGATCTCCTGAACCCAGGAATTTGAGGATGCTGTGAGCCAGGCTGAGGCCATAGTACTCTAGCTTGGGCAACAGAGTAAGTTTCATCTCAAAAAATTATAGGGTACGTGAGAAATGTTGTTATAAATGCACAGTAATTAAGTCAAGATATTAAGGATGTCCATCGCCCAAGTAAAATACATTTTTGTTTAACTATAGTCACCCTACTCTGCTATCAAACATTGAATTTATTCCTCTAACTGTATGTTTTTAGCCCCCATTCCCATGTACCCTTCCCAGTGTGACTACTGAGATATCAGTTTTAAGTCTGAGATGTTTTTAAGGCATTCCTTTCCTTCTGACTGTCCTTAACATCTTCACTTTGTATTTGTTTTCTGCAGCTTTACTCTGATATGTCTACATATGGATTTCTCTTAATTTATCCTTCTTAGAATTCACTAGACTTCTTGATTCTATGGATTGATGTCAAATCAGTTTTGGAAAATTCCTAGACATGCCTTCAAGCCTTGCTTCTATTCCATGCTCTTCCGTATCTCCTTTGGGTTGCCAACTAAATGTACAACAGACCTCCTCACTGTACCTTCTGTGTCTCCCAGCATCACTGTATTTTCTATTCATTTTTCTCTGGGCATCATTCTGCATAATTTCTTCTGCTTGTCTTCAGTTTATTAACTCTACTGTTAGCCATATCAAATCCGCTGTTAGACCTTTCCATTAAGTCTTTAGATTGTTATTTTTTCAGTTCTAAAATTTCTATTAGGTTGTTTTTTAGATCTAAATAATTTGTTTTTATGGTATCTAATTTCATGCTGGAATTACTAGACATGGCTTTTATTTCTTGAATACAGGAACCATAACCATTTTGTAGTCTATACCTGATAATTCCAAAATGCAAAATTCTTGTGGATGTGTTTCTGATATCTGCTATTTCTTCTCATTCTTGCCTGTGTTGCCCTATCTCCTCATGCACCCAGTTATCTTTTGATCATGTGTCAGGTATTATATTTGAAAGTTTAATTAGAAATTATTTTTTTCCAGAGACAATTTCATTTGCTTCTGCCCAACATTTAGGGGAACTAGAAATTCAGGATGACCTTACACCATGTTTAGGGTTTGATATTTTCTGGATTACCCAGGTGACTCTGAGCAGGATGCTGTCCTTGGGAAAACTGGTGTAGATCCAGCTCAACTCTCATCTTTTGGTACATACCTCTGGAGTCCCAGCCCAGAGCAAAGAAAGCACCCTTCCCTTCTTATGCCTTGGACTTTTGCCCTCTTGGCACCAAGAGATCATCAAAAACTCAGGAAAGCCTCCTATCTTCCCCTTAATGGATTGGAAAAGCTCCAAGACAAAAACAGTCTAAAAGGTCAGACTGACCTTTCTGGATTTCTGTCTCTCACAGATCTTAGCCTAGTTGCTCTTCATCGTCTCAGCTCTGTGATGCTTTTAAATTTTTTATATATTTAGTCTATCATTTTTTGTTGTCTTGAGTTCAGTTTACCTAGTCTACGCCTACCCTGAATCATCTCCACTATTGAGGTTTTATAAAATGTTTTAGCATCTAGTTCAGTGAATTCCTATTCACACACTCCCTGTTTTTGTCATTTTTCTGAACAATTTTCCCTCTAAATCTCTCAGATGAACTTTAGAATGTCTTATAATGTTCTTAAAAAAAAAAAATCCCAGCGTGGCTCCCATAGGACAGTGGTAATGCCACCAGCCACATACACTGAGGCTGCGGGTTCAAACCCAGCCCAGGCCTGCTAAATAACAATGACAGCTACAACAAAAAAATATAGCCGAGCATTGTGGCAGGTGCCTATAGTCCCACCTACTTGGGAGGCTGAGGTAAGAGAATCACTTAAACCCAAAAGTCGGGGGTTGCTGTGAGCTGTGATGCCACGGCACTCTACCAAGGGCCACATAGCAAGACTGTCTCAAAAAAGAAAAAAATCCCATTGTAAAGCCTCTGAATTATTTGGGGAAAGTTTCTTTTTATTAGAGGATTCAGACTCTCTACCAAGAACAACAATTAGGATTTCCCCACCCATATATTATTCTTTTATGCCAATATTTCTTATATATAATCCCTCTGTATCGTTTCTTATTAAAGATGTTTCTAAATACATACTTCTTTTGCTTCCAATGTGATGTAACTATTTCTTCCTTCTTTGTGCCTCATTCTTTATATTATTTAATCTTGTTCACAGTGGCTCTAGAAGTCCTGTCTTCTAACAATGCTGGTTTTTTCAGACCTAAATGAAGATTTAGTCTTTTTTGCTTTACAAAAAGACTTATTTTGTCTTTTATTGCTTTACTCTTTTTTTTCCAATGTGCCAAAAACCACCCCTTTTCTCCATGTAGGTCAAATCCTCTATTGTTTTTTTCTCTGCACTCAGTAGATTCTCAACATGACATTCCAGGCAACTAATGCAGAGTCCCTAAGAGACACTGACTTGTTAGGAATTCACATTCACAGAAGCCCTCATAGAATTATGAGTATTCATTTCCATTTAATTAGTCTTGTATATTCTTACAACTGTGTCTGTTAATAAAAGAGGCCCTGCAGCCCATGTTGAGACCATCTAGCCGCGTGATCAGGAAAATCACCTATACTCCTTGACCCTCCAACTCATCCCTTAAATGACGAGGGTTGATCTGACTGAATTTTCTTCTGTCCTCTTCAGGCCTGATATTTATTATTTCTATCTCTTAATAAGAAACTCAGGCTGGGCACGGTGACTCATGCCTGTAATCCTAGCACTCTGGGAAGCTGAGGCAGGTGGATTGCCTGAGCTCAGGAGTTTGAGACCAGCCTGAGCAAGAGTGAGACCCCATCTCTAAAACTAGCCGGATGTTGTGGCAGGCACCTGTAGTCCCAGCTACTTGGGAGGCTGAGGCAGAGGGATCACTTGAGCCCAAGAGTTTGAGATTGATGTGAGCTGTGATACCATTGCAGCTTGCCTTTGTTACCAAGGGCAACAAAGTGAGATTCTGTCTCAAAAAAAAGAAAGAGAGAGAAAGGAAGGGAGGGAGGGAAGGAAGGAGGGAGGAAGGGAGGGAAGAGAGGAGAGGAGAGGAGAGACTCAAAGTGAATACTAGGCATAGTAACTTTAGGGGGTCCTGCCCCAAATGCAGCATAGTGTGTCACCCCAGTCTTAAAGCCCACAAGCAGCCTGTGGGTCTGGCACTCAGCCCTGCTTTCCTTCTGCCAGGTACATGTTGACCTGCAGGAGCAACTAGGAGCCTTCTCCCTGAAGGGGAGGCCCACTACCTCCTACATCTATATCATAGAGGACAACAAACCAAATGAAAAGGGTAAGTGGGGGGCAGGTGCTTCCAGAGGGTAGATCTCAGTGGCTGGTTTGTTAGGAGACCCCACAGGGCCCTGCCAGAGGGGAAGGCCCAGTTTCGCCACCACTGGCCTCTAGCTGTGACTGGTTGTCATGGAGGCGCTGCTTTCCCTTCTCCCAGGGCCTTCACAGGTACTTATCTCTTTAAACTGTTTCTAAATCATATCTTCTTTTTTCTCTTTGCAGCAAAGAAAGCTCATACAGCCTCGGTGGTTGTTTCTCCTGGAAATATAGCTGAATTTGATGTCTTTTTCCACGCCAAGAAGGTTGGGAAGATGAAAGGCACCATCCATTTATCCGTGGTCAACAACCAGTACGAGGAGACCTTCATCCACCTGATGGGAGAGGGCTATGAGGATGACATCACCCTGGACAACATCCATGGAATGGTGTCTTCCATCGCCCACACAGACTCAAATATCTCTGAGCTCGCGGAGATCGAGGACAGCAGCACAATGGAGGACTTGATAGGAGGTTAGAGAGGCAGCAGTAAGCTTTGACAAGTTCTGGCTCTCTGGCCATTTTAAGTGAGGGGGATATTTAGAAAACAGGCTGGCTAGCTTCCTGAGAACTTCCGAGTGAACCTCCTCTTTGTTCCTGTGTGCTCTGTCATGCCTGCCTTGGTCACTGCTTCCAACCTTTTATTAATTCATGTGTTCACTTGAAAAATTGTACTCAGTACCCGCATGCATGTGCCAGGCACCGTGCTGAGTCCTGGAGTTGCTAAGGTTGATAAGCAAGTCTCTGCTCTTAGGGGGCTTATAGTTTGATATTCAAATTCCAGGTAGCTAATAAGTGAATAAGGTTTCAGTTTTCCCTATCTGTATCCTTTAGCCAGCTTGGGTTGGCATTGCCCTGTCTTGTTCATTTAGGGTTTGGGTTTGCACCTTCATTCCACAGCATTGCTACTCAGTGGGCAGTCTGAGCAGAGTTAGCGCCAGCATCACCTGGGAGCCTGTGAGAAACAGGAACTTCCTAAATCAGAATCCACATTTTTATAGGATCTCCAGGTGAATTGTATTGTGTTAAAGTTGGAAGTGCTGCTGGACAGTCCATCAGGCACTAAAGCCTCATTTAGTTGACCATGTTCTTTAGGGGTAGGAAAAATATACTCCACTGTTATCAAAAGGTAGTTTTTTGGTTGTTTTTTGTTTTGTTTTGCAGTTTTTGGCCAGGGCTGGGTTTGAACCTGCCACCTCGGGCCAGCACCCTACTCCTTTGAGCCACAGGCACCGCCCCCAAAGGGTAGTTTTTAAGCACCCTAATTATGTGGCTGATTGCCATAAAGGGAGTCATAAACACAGCCCCATAGTTTTTCTAAGAGGTCAGTTGCAGTGCTGGGATAAGCAGTGGGTGGTCTATACAACATGTGTTGCAATCCACATTCCTCACGTACCTGGTGTTTCACCCCTGTTTGAGGCTGTGGGGTGACCTCTCTCCTGCCAGAGCCCACGCAGGAGTCAGCAGCGAACCTAAGCTCAGAAAGCAGATTCCATACCTACAATGGGGTTGGCAGAATTAGCAAATCAGAACATGAGAGTCCTGTGTAAATTTGAACTTCAGATAAACTATGAATAAGGGTGAAGCACTGAGTCTAGCAGGTACCACCTCCTTGGGGGAGCAGACCCTGCAGCCACACAGGGGAGGACTCACCAGCCTTTTGCTTGTAACCCCTAGCTTCCCTGGTGGACCACATCCAGTTTGGGGACTGCCACATTGGAAACAGCTACAACATAAGCTTCACAATCACTAATCACAGCCTCATGAACGTGATACGGTTTGAATGGCCCTTTTTAGGTACAGTTATTTTCTCTCCACAGGTAAGTGAAACCCATTCACGGTGTCTGGACTTCCCTAGTCCTGAGCCAACCCCTGTCTGATTACCAGCCCTTTCCCATGGGTGCATGGGTGGGATGGGTGCACCTCAAGCTGGAGGACAGCCAGGAACCAGCCCTCACACCTGCTACTGGGGGACACCGTTCTCATCCCCCTTAGTTAGGAGGCGAAAACTGGAATAAAGTCTGCCCAGACTATTGCTAGGAATAAGTGGAGGACATCTGTGGAGGGCTATGCACATGGATACAGATCCCAGCCTTCCCTTGCCAGAGAGTGGACCTTTGTCCTCAAGGTGTGTGTGCTGTCAAGCATTCACAAGTGCCTCACCAAGACCCAAAATAGGGGGGGTATGTTCTGTGGACAACTGAGGTTCAGAAAATGGGACAAGTTACATCTTTCTCATAAAGATTCCCAGTGTCTTTCAGCAGATTAAAATCTGGTTGACTTTGTTCAACACGGAATTTTCTCCCCTCTTCTTTTAGCATCTCTCAGTACACGTTTAGGAATTGCTGATGAAAGCTTGTTATTGACCAAGGCCTAGGACGACCCTGTAGCATGATCATTGACTCTGCCCAGCAGCTGCTTTTGGTCCCATCTGAGTTCCTGAGACTCTGGGCCACCCAGATGTCTTCACTGCCTCCTACTGTGTGCTACCCAAGCTCAATACGCTAGGGCAGTGATTTTCAACCAGCACGCTGGTGTGCCGTAAGAGAATCTTGGTGTGCCTCGAAAATTTTTAAAGATAATTAATTAAATTATTTTCAAAATAAGTTCAAAGCACAGGTTTTTTTTTTGTTTACTCTTGTTTTTTGATCAACATAATTTAAGTGTGCCACAGAATTTTAACTATAGGTTCAAGTGCACCATGAGATTTTAAAAAGGTTGAAAAACACTGCTCTAGGGGGATGGAGCAAGGAGATGGGACTCTGCTTTGTCAGCTTGAAATCTTTGACTGCTATTAGAAGTAAGTTTTGCTTCCTAGAGGGATGTAAACTTTTTTGAATCCTCCTGACAGATTCCACCCCCAGCATGGCCCAAATCCTCCCCTGAGTGCTAGGTAGCTGGTATAACTGAATGCTCACTGTTGCCACAGTTCTAAGACTTGGTCAATTCATTTAATCCTCACAAGAACCCTGTGAGGTAAACACTACTATAATCTTCATTTTACCTGCAGGGAAACAAACATGGTATAACCTAATAGAGCAATCTAATTTTGAGGACTGTCTTTGAAGGCAGAGATAAGTTTCTATTTACGTACACAAACACATTCATGCACGCACACATATATGTCTTAGAAATACTAAGCTTTCTTCTCCCCTCTGGAGGGAGTGTTTCATCTGTCAGAAACATGATAGAACTGTCATATATATGGTGTGTAGATATGTGTGTGTGTGTGTGTGTGTGTGTTAGTTACCAAATCGTAAGTGATTTTATTCTACAGATCAAATCTGATATCTGATAGCAGCAGTTCTCAAGCTCTTTGGTCTCAGGCTTCCTTTATACTCTTAAACATTTGAAAATCCCCAAACGGATTTTGTTAGTGCACATTATATCTATGCATAGGGGGGTGGATTGCTTAAGCTCAGAAGTTCGAGACCAGGTAAGCAAGAGTGAGACCACATCTCTACTAAAAATAGAAAAACTAGCTGGGCATTGTAGTGGGCACCTGCAGTCCCAGCTACTCGGGAGGCTGTGGCAAGAGGCTCGCCTGAGCAGAGAGGTTGCTGTGAGCTATAGCACCACTGTACTCTACCCAGGATGACAAAGTGAGACACTATTTCAAAAAAATTTATTTATTGGCTCGGCACCCATAGCACAGTGGTTACAGTGCCAGCCACATGCACCGAGGCTGGCGGGTTTAAGCCCGGCCCAGGCCAACCAAACAATGACAACTGCAAGAAGAAAAATAGCTGGGTGTTGTGGGAGGCACCTGTTGTCCCAGCTACTCAAGAGGCTGAAGCAAGAGAATCGCGTAAGCACAAGAGTTTAATGTTGCTGTGAGCTGTGACATGGCACTCTACCAAGGGCAACATAGTGAGATTCTGTCTCAAAAAAAAAAATGTATTTATTTACCATATTAGAAATTAAAATTGAGAATATTTAAAAACATGTATTACTCATTTTGAAATAGAAAAGAAAAACCTATTTTATGTTAATAAAAATACCATATTTTTATGAAAGTAGCTATATTTTTTAAAAATTGAGGCTTGGCACCTGTGGCTCAAGTGGCTAGGGCACCAGCCACATCCACCTAAGGTGGCGGGTTCGAATCTAGCCCAGGCCCACCAAACAACGATGGCTGCAACCCAAAAAATGGCCAGGCATTGTGGCGGGCACCTGTGGTGCCAGCTACTTGGGAGGCAGAGGCAGGAGACTCGCTTGAGCCCAGGAGTTGGAAGTTGCTATGAGCTGTGATGCCACGACACTCTACCCAGGGTGACAGCTTGAGGCTCTGTCTCAAAAAAAAAAAAAAATTGAGTGAGAAGAGTTATATTACTTTACATTGTTATAAATTTTGTTGATATCTGACCTAATAGAAGGTCAGTAGCTAAGTTCTCTTCCTTGCATTCAGTATGTTGCAGAGTCATATGGCATGTGGCCACTAGAGAGTTCCACTATCCATTCATGAAAAAATGAGAGTGAAAAAGTCAAATAACATCTTTGTATTATTATGAAAATAGTGTCATAGACCCCCTGAACAGGTCTCGGGAATCCCAAAGATCACCAGAACACCCTCTGAGACCTACTAATACACTGTATTCATCTGTCCATGATCCATATAGACGATACTGATTAGGAAGTGTAAGGTAATTGACTGAGGCACTTGGCCAAACTGCCTGGGTCTGAAAAAACAGCTCTTCTAATGTTAATGGACTCAAGCAAATTATAAGTTTCATATCCATAAAATGGGAGTAATAGCTACACCTTTTCTAGGGTTGTTGTGGAGGTTAGTAAGAGTTGTATATGGTTTCGGGTAGTGCCTGAAGCAAGTAACAAGTTGGTAAATATTAGTTGCTCCTATTGTTATGCTTACATTTCTTTTTTCTTTTCTTTCTTTTTTTTTTTTTTTTGAGAAAAGGAATTAAGCTTTGTTGTTTGGGCATACAAGTCCACACCATATACCACACATGTACACAATAGATGTCAGTACCGTTACCACCATTATCTCAGTGAAAAATAAAGGCTAAAATTTGATGGTCAAGGCTGTGATCACTGGAGTCTAACTCAACTGAAAATCCAAACTCTCTTCCCACTAGTAGCTTATTCTTGGGCAGACATGCTTACATTTCTATCTAAGAACCTCTTATCCATATTTAAGTCAATGTACATATGCAGGCTTGACTTATGCATTTTTTTGCCAAGACTTTTGGCTCTGCCCCTTCTCTAGAATATCACCAGCAGGTATCAAGAGTCCTCAAGGTTGTATTCTCAGAAATACTAATACCAGGCTCTTTCCCAGATGGGCCACCTCCACCCTGGGTGTTCCAAGGATATAGTGGTGACCGTGAAGTCAGAAGTGCCCATCACCCTGAAGAAGATGCAGGTCAAATGCAGGCTCTCCAAGATCATGTTTCAGCTCCCTGCAGACCAGGTCCCCGACTGGGATGACTGCATGCGCACAGTCAAGTGGGTGGACGTGCCCAGAAGCACTGCTGGGACTTTCACTACAAAACGAAAAGTAAGTGGGGACACAGAGTACAAACATGCCCAGGGTTGGATGCCTCCTGCTCTCAAGTTCAGGGTTTCATCTTCTTTCATGGAAAAGAGAAAAGGTTCCCAATCCACTTGATCTTGATGTCAAAGGCAACAAATCCAAATTCCACACATGCCATCTGCACAATGCACACCACACATCTTCACTGATCGACTTTTGGTTTAAGTCTTAAAACCAGTTGAGCGAGTCCTCTCCCCTTTTTCTTCTTCAAAAGCCATCACAGTGAGTCTTTGTTTCCTTTTTCCCTCAGGTGTCCAGAATGAGATTAGGAGATTAGCTATAGTCTTTGGTTTATGGCAGGATCTCATCTTTGGCCCATGCATGCCCCTCTTTCATTCATTCCTTAGTTTCTTTTTAATATACAACAAACAGATGAACCCACACCCAACATGGAACATGGAACACTGGCTACCTGTGTAGTTCTCAGCCCCTCCATCCGCTGCCTCCCTCCTAGAGATAATCACTGTCTTGACTCTTGCCTTATTTATCCCTTGATTTTTGTCTCTTTTTTTTAACCTATGCATCTTTAGGATACATAGTTTAGTTCTTACCTTTATCTTTTAAAAAGTTTTTACCTTTATCTTTTAAAAAGTTTTTTGCACTGTGATTGTTGGCATTGTTCCATGTGGCTGAAGTATGTCTATTTCATTGCCATATGAAATTCCATTTTTATTTATTCCTCCTTCTTCCGAAAATTATTTGGAGTTTTGCTATTATGGACTGTATTTCTATGAGTATTATTGTTCACATGGTGTTCATGTGGAAGAATTTATATTCCTAGAAGTGGAATTGCTGAGTCATTGACTATGTGAATGTTCCACTTTCCAAGACAATGCCCAAGTGTTTTCCAGAGTGCTGTAGCAATTTATACACTCGCAGCAAAGAGATCATATTAACCCAAATCCTCATGTGGCATTGTTAGACTTCTTGATTCAGTTAAACAAATGGGAAATGCTCTCATAATGGCTTTAATTTGCTTGTCCCTGATCACTAATAAGGCTGAGTATTTCTTCATATGATTATTGGCCATGCAAGTCATGCCTTACATAAATGCCTCTTCGTGCCTTTGGTCCATCTTTCAAGTATGATATTTGTCCTTTGTTAATTATTTTATTTTTGATAAAATCCTCTGTTCATATTATTTGTTTGCAGTTATCCTTACCAAATGCATAGCTTATCTTTGCACTTTCTTTAATCATTTTGTTAAATAAAAATGTTCATAATTTTAATATATTCATGTTTATTAACCTCTTCTTTTATATTTATTGCTTTTTGTGTTTTATTTTTAAAACACTTCCCTCCCAGAAAGATACTTACCTCCATTTTTTTGTTTACATTTAAGAGCTTTGCTTTTGACCGTTAAGCCCTCGGCCCACCTGGATTTTATGTATTATGCAAGGCAAGGACCCAATTTTGTATTTTTCTTCCAGATGTCTGATCTCCCCAAATCTTTTTGTTTGTTTATCCCTCTGTTCCCAGGGACCTGCCAGGACTCTGTTGTCATGAGCTGTATCTGAATTTTATACACACCTCAGATGTCTTTGGTCTCTCTATTCCATTCCATCGTCAGTGCGTCTATCTCTATCCTCTGCATGGCTGAGGACACAGCTGCCTTTGTTCCAGGTGACAGAAACGGATCCTGAGCCTGCCCACTCAGTGCTAGAAGAAAACTACCGAGAACTGCAGCTTCAGATCAGTGCCAATGTGGATTACGCTTCATACCAGTGCTACTCGGGCGACGTGCACTTTAAGGAAACCCTGGTTTACCAGACCCGAGTGTTTGAGTGAGTCATCAACAACTAGTCATTTCACTAGCCAGAGAGGCTCTTTCATTCCATCTTTCACTTACTAATTTATCAGACATTCAGTTAGTGTCTACGACAGCAGGCCAAGTATCATATCTGTATAGTATGCACCAGAGTGTTGTCTTAGCTCCAGAGAAACTTTCAGACCTGCCAAACTATTGAAATTCACACTGAGAACCAAGGTATATATAGGCCAGGAAACATAGTCTACCCAGAGGGTGGCATCAGGCAGTCCACTTTAGAGGAAATAGTCCTTGCAGCAGCCTGCACAGCCACATAGAAACTGTTCTTATTGCTGCCACTCGGGTGACAGTCCAGTCGGTATCCACACTAGTGGGTATGGGGTCCATGGCCTAGAAGCCCACACCCAGTGGAAGCCAACACTTCTTATAACCACTCTGTAGATAGAGCATCCAAGGTCCTTAGAGAATGTGCCCATTTATAAAAGTCACTGTGCTCAGAGAATCCCAAAGCTATGGCTCCCCTCTAAATAATCCTTGTTCTGCTCAGTTCACATAAGTTTTACTAATCAAGGATAATTTTTACTATAAATAATGTCACTTAATCATACAGCTGACTTTTCCTCTTTATCAGATGTCCAGGGGAACAGAGCTAAAAAGTTCATTCAGAGACAATTTTGTCTTTGAAAGGAGAAAAGTTTATGTTAACCCTTTCCCCGCAATCAGACACAGACACACAACTATGCCATGGGCCCTGCTCTAGAAGAGCTCATGGGGGAGAGTGACCATGAGGGGGTGGATAAAAATAGGAGAATTGTCACTTACAGGATGGTGTCATGTGAATGCAGCCAAAGAGCAGCTAAAGCAGGTCAAAATATGGGGAGAGACAGAGTGTGAAGGAAGGCTTCCCATGCAAGGGGGTGGGTTTCAGAGGACAGACAGGAGGTAGCTGAGTAACAAAGTGAGAAGGAAGGGCCTTCTAGGCAGAGAGCCCAATATATACAGGCAAAAATGTAAAACATGGATATTTTGTTGCTTCTTGGCCTTTTGGCTAAGATCAAGTCTAATATTCCTACTTTATAAAAATTAGTAATTAAATCATTCAACTCATTTTGCATTTTTTAAACTTTAAATGTCCTCTCAAATTACTGTAGACCCAGAAGATTTGTCAGGAAGTGGCAACTGCTGCTAATACCATTTTGACTTAACTCAAGGAGCAGCAAACTATGGCCCATGGCCTATTTTTGTAAATAATATTTTGTTGACAAATACCATGCCCCTTCATTTATGTGTTGCTATGTATGTGGTTTATGTATTTTAGGAGGAAATATAACTAGTATGTGAAATGCATGATTTTAGATAACATTGCTCAATACTGACCTCTTAAAAATTATTTAAGAAACAATACGACTTAACAAAGAAAAAAATTCCTGGGTGTGATGGCTCACACTTGCAATCCCAGGTTCTTGGGAGGCTGAGGTAGGAGGATCACTTGAGGCCAAGAGTTCAAGATCAGTCTGGATGACATAGCAAGACCCTTGTCTCTAAAATATAAATAAAAATAAAATAAGAGACTCAGTGCCTGTAGCTCAGTGGGTAGGGCACCGGCCACAGACAGCAGGGCTGGCAGGTTCGAATCCAGCCTGAGCCTGCTAAACAGCAATGACAATTATAACAACAAAAAAAAAAGTGGGGTATTATGGTGTGCACCTGTAGTCCCAGCTACTTGGAAGGCTGAGGCAAGAGAATTTCTTAAGCCCAAGAGTTAGAGGTTGCTATGACCTGTGACGCCACAGCACTCTACCAAGGGCAAAATACTAAGACTCTGTCTCAAAAAAAATAAATAATAATAATAAAATAAGAAATAATTTTAAAAGAAAGAAAAAAACTAAGTGACAGTATAGATGACATGCAGGCAGGACAAAAATCACCTGCGCACATTTCTCAAATCTGTTCCCTGATTGGTTTACAGGCTTGACCTGGTCAATTTAGGACTTGTGCAGCTGGAATTCAGCTGGATGTCAGAAGATCTCTCAAAGGCAGTCAGCTTCGCAATGCCAGAAAAGCAAGGTAAATGTAATGACAGGCGTGGCCTGAGTCAAAGGTAGAGAAGAACCTTGTTTCTGGAGAGGCCATCACCACTCAGATGGCCTAAGTAGCTAAAGAAAGCAGAGCAGGAGGCCTCACAGAGTCTGCAGAGCTCATGGGCCTGAAAGATTCCAGAGCTGCCCTCTGCCCTCTAGGAGCCCAGACCCTGGACACCCTGGGCCAATGTCCCATTTCACAGATCATTAGGAATCTGGTCTATTGGGTTTTTAGCCTTCTGGAAGATTATAGACCCCTTGAGAAACTGATGAAAGCTATGAACCACTTTCCCCAGAAAATACACACCCATGCCCATTTGCAGTTCATACATCTGAAGCACTATAAAAAGCCCAGCACTTAGTGGGCAAACAGTCATTATTATTAGTTCAGTTTTGGAGATTCACAGACCTTTCAAACGGGCCCCTGTCCATGGGCTCCCAGATTATAAACCCCTACCTCAGAACAATGATTCTCTAAAAATTACATTCACAGCCCATTTTTCTAGGGCAGAAGACCCACATACACCTTTTTAACCCACTTCCTTGAGCCAAAGGAAACAAATTTGAGAACTATGGGATTAACAGCAATGATTTTCATAAGTCTCTTGTGAGATACTTAGGAATTGTGAAAGAATTCCTTGCCTCTAGTGTCCAAAATGAAGTAAACCCACAAGCCCACAGACCCCTGGAGGGTCCCTAAGGCCCTGTGAGTGGGCTGCTTTCCACATGCCTCTCCCTGAAAATTCAGACTGTCACCCACTCTCTCTGCCCCCAGGTTCAGCTGTAAAAGATCAGTTTAGTCTGGGCACAGGGCATACCGGCAGCACCCTGGACAGCACCACGGACCACTGGACTGAGGGCTCCTCGCCATTCTCTGTGGAGCCCTCCTCAGGCATCGTGCCTGCCGGAAAGAGACAGAAGCTCAAAGTGAAATTCTCCCCATTGGACCCTGGAGACTTCGAAACCAATCTTTTCTGCCAGTAAGGAAGTCTGTTCTGCAGAACCCCCACCTTTGCAGGCACAAAGCTCTGCTGCTCTGATCCCTTCTCTGTCCAACCAGTGCCACCATTCTTTCCAACCTAGACCCCACTAGAGCCCCAGATTGTCACTCTTTCCTTTGAAAAGATGAAAAATGGCCAGCCTTTGGAGAACAAGAATTTTCATCAACCCTTTTCTGATGCTTCCCCCTACTTACTGCCCCCTTAGCTGCTTATAGGATGCCACTAACCAATAGATGGTGACAGCAGATGGGTTCCAATCCTTGGGCAAGCTTTTTTGTACCTTCTCTAAGACTCAGTTTCCTCAAATGTAAACCGCAAATAACAATACCTACTTTGCAGAATTGTTGAGAAAATTAAATGAGTTAATTCACATAAAGAGCTCAGAACAGTGCCTGGCACACAGTAAGCATTAGGTAGTGGTAAAGCAGGTGGAGTTGGTAGAGCCAGCACAAGGTAGTGAGAGGAAAGCTAATCCAATGACATCTGACAATGAAAGTCCCTCGTATGCTACCCACTGCCAGGAAAGCTGGAAGGAGAATTCAGACCCCACAGAAGAATCCTGTGAACTGTGGCCTAGGGTGGCAGAGACCCATGGGAGCTGTCAGAGCCTCTTTGAAGCCCTAAAGTCACACCATGGAGACCCCTCCCACACCTAGGCCACCTCAGCTTGGTCCTGGGGCTGAATCTGCTCATACCTACTTCACCTTCTCCAAGGAGCTCCCTCAGGATACTTTTTTAAGGATTTCCAGGGCACTTTTCATAGCCTACTAAATGCCTATGGGAGGCCTAGAGGGTAAGACTGTACTTATGTTACATAAGGGAGATTTTCTCACCACTGAGGGCAGAAGTACCTTCCTTAGGTATACAGAAGGAGCCAAATTCAGGCTCCTCATGCTCAGCTGATGCATACATTCATGGCACCAAGGTAATGAATGCTGTTGACCAAGACAGATCCAGGGAACTCTGTGCTCCCCTAGAGTTCACATCCTGGTAGATGTAATATTCATTTCCAACTACAAAAGAATAACAACTGATTACAAAATTAAATATAAATAAATAAAAGTCACCTTATCCCCTCAGGATTCCAAACCTGCCACCTGGAAAACAAGGTCCAGTTCTAGTAGCAAAAGGGCGAAGCTCCTTGCCCATCTGCCACTTTGAACTGAAGGACTCAGACTATATCGTCGGTCAGCGGGGCAACCCAGACCTCCCAAGAGGGTATGGGAGTGGCATTCTCGATCCAAATACCCGGGTGGTCGAGTTCACCGCTGTGGGCATAGGAGGCAAGAATCTCCGGTGAGTTCCTTAGGTTTGCATTGGTTCAATTCATGTTACTCAATCCTTCTAAATAACTCAGCAGAATTCAGAGAAATGAGCTAAATTGACTTTTAGAAATGGTCTTGTTATCCTGGGGTTTGACTTAAGTTTTAGAGATTTGACTTTAAAGAACTGTTACATTAAGGAAGCTGCATTCTATCTCCTTAGTTTGGACACTGGGGAAAATTTGGAAGACCTCCATCTTGACCATAGGGAATCATTAGGACAGATGATGTGGCCTTAGCCACATCGTTACTCCCAAATCCAGCACCATAGCCATGCTTTGGATCCCCAGATGAGATAGAGTTTTCATTTCTATAGTAACAAAGTCTTCAGAACAGTTCTGGTTCCAGGATAGGGAGCTGCATTAGGGCCAGGTTCCAAGAAAGTTATCTTAATCCTCAAACCTCCCTCTCACTTTCTACTGTCAACCCTTTCCTCTTGGCCAGGACCTTTACAATCCTGAACCCGACCAATAGCACCTACTCTTTCGCCTGGATTTCTGAAGAAATCGATAGTCTCCAGAACCCTCCAGCCTTCACATGCCTTACGGAGAAAGGCCTCATCCACCCTGACAAGAAAGCTGAGGTGTGTACAAATGGGGACTACAACCCAAGGCATAGGTTATTCTCTTCTGCAGAGCAAATGTGCTGTAGATAGCAGGTGGAATTGAGGAGAACTGCCTAAGGGTATATAAATCAACAGGTATTTATTGAGTGGCTACCATATGCATTAGGTAATCCTGATGAACAAGATAGACCTGCATGCTGCTAGCTGCAGAAAGCCCTAGTAGTTACAGTTTTTAAAAACTGGGGTTATTCAATCAACAAAAGGTAACTGGACATCAATACCTAGGTCTCTAGGACTTATCAATAGCATGAAGTAAAGGTTATCTTTGTCCAAGGGGCTGACAATAGCAAAAGGTCAGGCCAAAGGGGAAAAGTCAGAGTCATGTCCCATGACTTAGTCCTAAATGTTTACACAGTGGAGTAGGGCAGGGGGTCAGACTTAGAGAAATATGAACTTACTTGCCAAACAAATCTGTGGGCTCAATATCCAATAAGTTCCACAGAGAATCTTGAAGTGGAAATAAATCCATAAAACAAAAATGATGAATTAAAACGCTTTCAGTAGGTCACACAACTGAACAAAGCAAGCCAAGGGGACAATGATGGGGAATGCTGGGCACTAGGGCCTATTGGCCACAACTCTTCTCTGGCAAATGATCACCATTCAGACAAGGGGGTCCAGAGTGGCCAGCTCTCCCAAACTTTTCAGGAAAAGACATAATTCAAAATTTCTTTGGGAATCACCTTATTTTACATATTGGTAGCTAGGTCAGTTTTTTTTAATTCTTTATTAAATCATAACTGTGTACATTAATGCATTTATGAGGTACAATGTGCTGAGTTGATATACAGTATGGAATGCTTACATCTAACTGATTAAGATAACCATCTCCTCGCTTACTTATTTGTTGTGGTAAGACATTCATACTCCATTCTCAATAGTTTAGAAATGTATCATTGCATTATGCACAATAGGTTAGGTTCCCCCCAAATATCCTCCCTCCTCCCAACCTCTCCCTCCCCTCCCCTCTCCTTCCTCTTTCCTCCTTCTTTCTGGACGATAGTTATGCTTTACCATTCCTATGAATGTGTAGGTGATGATATACTGATTTCATAGTAGTATTAAATACATTGGGTACTTTTTTTTCATTCTTTATTTTTCCCATTCTTAAGATATTTTACTAAAAATAATATGTTCCAGCTCCATCCAGGTAAAGATAAAAGATGTGAAGTCTCCATCTTTTTATAGCAGCATAGCATTCCATGGTGTACATATACCACAATTTGTTAATCCATTCATGGGTCAGTGGGCACTTGGGCTGCTTCCATGACTTGGCAATTACTTTCCAAACTAAACTAAACATACTGTAGGCTCTCCACCTGATTTTGACCTCTGTGGTTATCAATGCCCAGCCATCTAGTTAAACACAGCAGGATCCAGGAGCTGGGTCCCCTGCAGACACTCTTGCTGAGATGTGGCCCCATTGCAGCCAAGAAATGTATCAAAGATGAGTTTGATTTCTGGATAGGTGAGTTTCAGAATCCAGGGTCATGCTGGTCTTTGGGTGACAGTCACGTCATTGAGGTGACATATATCCATAACACTTCCTGTGTACTATCCTGGCATTGGCACGGACCATACCTGTTAACCTGTTAGTTCCCTTATGGCTAAATGCCAGTGTTATTCCACTCCCTCATGACTGATTAGTTGAAAAGACTCACTCAAGTTAGATTTAAAAGAAAAAGAAAGAAAGAAAGGATCTATAGCATCTTTTGCAATTGGACTTTTCTTCCAGGATTCTGCTTGTTTCTAACCATTCTCTCTCCACTGGCCAGTTTCTCCCCATTTATTTATTTACTTTCCAGTTGCTTTGTAGCTTTACTGAGCAAATGGACAATGGCACACCATGGCCCAACCCACCCTCATGGCATCTTTCACCATGGGACCCATTGCCAACTGGCCCATTCTCTCAC
This sequence comes from Galagoides demidoff, assembly GCA_963574575.1. Classification (NCBI taxonomy): domain Eukaryota; kingdom Metazoa; phylum Chordata; class Mammalia; order Primates; family Galagidae; genus Galagoides; species Galagoides demidoff. Next base: position 41,125 of record CAUYQV010178987.1, read on the forward strand.
TTTCTAATTCTGACTTGAGAGCAAGATATCTGGTTGGCCCTGTTAGTTGGGTTGGACTGTATGCCAGGCTGTTGACAAGCAAGTGGATTCTCTTTGTTTGGGCCCAGTACCAACTGTCTGGTCCAGACAGCTATGGTACAATCATATTATCCTAAGACTGCACAAAATGCAACAGCTTAGTCAGGAGAGGCTGTGGGTAGGGCAAACTCCCATAGCAGGATATAGAGCAGACAGGCATTGATATTGCTGGTCCAGATGTACCCCTTCCAGACTATTCAAAGGTAGCAATAACCTGGTAATGTCAGCTGCCATAAGCCTGATGCTGACAAGTCTCCAAGGGCACATGGAGTGAGCAAACATAAGCTCCTGTCACCACTCTGTTCCAAATTATCTTCTCAGGTTGTGTTCCAGTTCATACCTTCCCACATGGACATCACAGAAGCATTGTGGACTTTCCTAATCCCTGAACACGACATCACAATCCCCTTCCTGCTGGTAGGCAAAACCACCGACCCACTCGTCTCTCTGGACAAGTCACACCTCAACTTCAGTTCTCTGCTTATTGGTAAGGCTGCCCAGCAAGTTTATATTTAAAGTTGGCAGGACCTGGGCCAGGTCATCAGAAGCTCCAGGAGCATCCCAGAGTGAATAACTTCCCTCGTGCATCCAGAAGCATGTCAGAGGGCCTCAATCACTTTTCAGAACACCACAAAATATTTATCTCTCAATCACATTTCCATTAAGAGGAATCTGTCATTTAAACCTACACACTAATGACTCAAGGAAACACGGGAGCATTGTTAAAGATTCTACTGGGCAGATACTTTGAGTGCCTGAACTGATTTTCCACTTCTAGAACCTCAGGACTGCCCCATCCTTCCTTTATGTGCCCCCTGGTTATGGCTTTACTTGTTGGCTTCTTGGTCTGTGCCACAGTGGCCAGATTTCCCTTATATCCTTTCATGCTCTGATTTGCTTCAATGTAGGGGTGGGGAACTTGCTGCCTTGGGGCCACACGTGGCCTTCTGGTTACTTGAGTGAAACCTTTTGGCTAAATATAAGTTTTACAGAAAAAAAATCCTCTTAATAAAGGGATACTTTTAAAGTATATAGCACGTCAGATACTAATATGTCCTCTGGAGAAGAATGTAATCAGGTAGGGGACCTAGGAAATGCCAGCAGGCTGAGGGATGATGATATTTGGTCAGAGACCTAAAGGAAACTAAGGAAGTAATTGAAACATCCCTTACAACCTTATGAATCTTACCCATGGTTGTGATATCTGTGTGTGTGTGTGTGTGCATGTGTTTGTCTGTAGAATATGGCTAGAGCCAGATGATTTTTTAATAATTCAGTATATTTTTTATTTATAAAATAATATTCTTCATACTAAGCCAATGTGACATTGTATGAGAAAATGTTTAATCTTTCTCCATCCATCCTAACTCATCCTTTTTTCTTCATCAAAGGAAACAATGTTAATGTTAATAGTTGGGTGTTATTTTACTGACTGACATACAGCAAGTAGGTGGGATGGGAAATTCTGGCATTGATAAAGGGTTTGAACAAATAAATAAGCAATATAGCATAAGAATAATAACAGCAAGAAAAATTTAATCCAGGCATGCAAGGGTGGGGCATTTCAATCACTGTATCAATAGATTAAGAAAAACCATGTAATCATATTACCATACACTGAAAAGGCATTGCTAAAACTCAGTAAGCATTTCCAATAAAAATGGAAGAACTTAAAGAAGATTAACTAAAATCAAAAGGCAGATATTATCCTGTGATAAACCACTAAAACTACTTCAATTAAAATGAGGAATGAGATACAAATGTTCACTGTCACCATCATTACCTGCTGAGACACTTCAGCAAGCAAGCAGGAGGCCTCACTGAGGCTGCTGTTCCCTCCTCAGGCAGAGAAGCCAGGGAGACCGTGCACATCATCAACAAGGAGGAGCAGGGCTTCAACTTTGCCTTCCAGGACAACTCCAGATTCTCTGAAGGTTTCAGCAACAGCCTGACTGTATGTCCTATGGAAGGCTGGATCCCACCACTGTCCAGGTAAAGATAAATGAATGCCTCAGGGGGCACCCTCCCAGTATGGCAGGGTCCCCATCTGTGTCCCCTAGAGTGCCCCATTTCCAAAATCTCTTTCAACTCTAAGATTTGGATATTAACAATTCCACCTCTGTCCTGTTTACTATCTGGTGTTTATTTTCCTGACAAATTATGGAGCACTGAGAATTCTATACCCAGGTACTCAATATTTTCTCTTTTATTTGTATTTTTTCCTTGCTATCTGCTTTATGTGTAAATCCACAGAGCAATGTTCAGCCTTGCCTGCCAAGTCTTAAAAACTCATCGTAATTTGGAGTTATGGTTCCCTTTCCTCATAGTGAATCTACCACTCTAATAAGCTCATGTTTCTATTTCTAACAGGTTTTAATAAAACCTAGTCAGCTGATCCTGTTGTCTTGTTCCCTAACCAGGCTTCCAATTGGTATTTTCTTCACGCCAAAGCAGGAAGGAGATGTGAATTTTAATTTGATCTGCAATGTGAAAAAGAAAGCCCAACCTCTGACATTAAATGTCAAGGCTGAGGGCTACAGTATGAATGCAGAGGTCAAGTGTAAGGACAAGACTGGTGCCTCCATTCTCTTGACTCCCTACCAGATCAACACCATCAACTTCTATGAGGTAAAGATGTGAGAAGATTTTGCGCTTCCTCTCAGTTTTCACACTGACAAGGGGTGGGGGGTGGTACAAGTGAGAATGATCTGAGTCTATTTCAAATGCCACAGAGACCAGGAGAACAGAAACATGTCAAGAGCAGCTCCATCCTCTGAATGTATCTAGTTATAATGTGAATGCTTTTCTTATTTTATTTTTTAGGGGGTGGAGAGATGGTGGGGAGGGGCAAGGATGCCTGTATTAAACATATAGGAAGGATATGTGACTACCAATAGAAGTCTAAGAATTATAATAAATTGCCATCTTGCTCTTGAGAGAGGAGGGAACCCCAATACTTGGTAGCTCTTGCTGGAACATCTGACTACCTTGAGCTAATAATACTTAACTCACCAATATCAGCTGCCATCTTTATTTCCCAAAGGATGTTTTCTGACCCCAGAGAAGGGAACTATGATTTACATTCACTGCTCTGTTCTTTGTCCCCCAGGTGGAATTAAATGAGTGTGTCCAGTATGAATTTACCTTCATTAACACTGGAAAGTTCAACTTCTGCTTCCAGGCAGAGCTATCTGGCTGCAAATCCCTGCTTCAGTATTTGGAATTTTCACCTATGGACAGCCTCGTGGATGTGGGGCAGAGTTTACAAACTATCCTATCTTTTCAACCACTTAAAAAGTGTGTCTTAAAGGGCCTAGAACTTAGAATCAAGGTAAGACCATTTAACATTGTCCAAACACTGAAAGCATTCACACATGCTGCCTTGACAGGTGAGTCCTCCTGTATATTCCTTGTCTTCTGCACATCTCCAGAATCTCCTGAAAGGTGGTTGTGCTGTCCTTGAAACAGTCCAGTCCCACAATCTCAAGGACAAAGGCTTCATCCATGATTGGGGTGCCTGATGAGTAAGTGTTGATTGCAAAGTAGTTACCCATCCATGTGTTGGAATACCATCAGCCATTACAACAAATAGGGAGATAGATGGGCATGTTGGAAATGTACATTTTCCAAGAGAAGTTATTGAATGAAAAACCAAGGAATGATGTTGTCATCAAGAATGACAAAGAACATCGAAAAATATTCCCTTCAATAGCAATGGTTGGCATTGGAAAAAATTGTCAAAACCAACTTTCTCAGAACTCTGGAAATTAACCATAGGCTTGCCACAATCCAAGGAGTATTTATTCAAGAAAAATGTCTGGATATGCATAAGGACAAGGACCTTTGTGGTGTTTCAACTAGCCTTGTTTCCACCCACCTCCCTCCACCTCTGCAGTAGCCTTGAAAACCAACAAATCTGTAATTAAAGTGAAAACAAGCAAGTGATCAGCAACTGGAAGGGAAAGGTTTAGAACACCCCAAAAGCCCAATTAAGATAATAGTCATTATTTGCACTGTCTAAAATTTCAGTGGAAACCCCCACGCACAAGGTTTGGTTTTATTTGACCTAACTCAGAGTTTACATGATATAAATAGCCTTTTCCCATAGGGCATTTGTCAAAGACCAGTCAATGAAAATTATTTAACACTATAGCATCCTGAGGCAGCAGTGACCCTTGAGGCAAACCAGAAGCTGACCCAAAACTTAAAATGAAAAGCTAGGGAAGGAAATGTTCACAGGGGGCTTTGAAAAGCTCCAACACATTCCCTGGAATCTAGACAGCTGTGTGTGTAGGTTGTGTCTATCTCAGGGCTGTGCTACTGCTCAATAAAGACTGCTTAGGAAAAAGCCCTAAGCTCCCACCTCTGGCTACCTTTCGTGAAAGCAAAAAATGAAAAAACAATCAGCAACAACCTGCCCAAGTATCAAAGATATACCCCACCATACATACAGAGCCCCTCAGCAAAAGCTGGACTACTAACTGATGCTAGGCATTTAAAGAAATCTCTCTCCAAACATTAACTGACCACAAAACTAACTAAGCAGATACTTCATTAGCCATGCAACAATAAGAATCTATGCTTTATTGGAAAAGTTACTAAACAAAGAAAGAGTAACAACAGCAGGCTGGGCTTGATGGATCATGCCTATGATCCTCACACTCTGATAGGCTGAGGTGGGAGGATTTTGAGACCAGGTTGAACAAGTACAAGACCCTGCCTCTATAAAAAATAGAAAAACTTGCTGGAGGTGGTGGGTTCAAACCCAGCCCCAGCCAAAAAAGAAAAACTTAGCTGAGCATGGTAGCCCATGCCTTTTTTCTATCTAATTTTAAAAATATAAAGTGCATTGTGCATAAAGCAAGTACTCAGGCTGAGGCAGGAGAATTTCCTGAGCCCAGGAGTTTGAGGTTGCAGTGAGCTATGATGATGCCAGTGCACTCTAACCACCCCCCACAAAAAAAAGGAGTAACAACAGGAACAAACCCAGTGTGGGTGGATCTAGTTTTCATACTTGCCACATTATATTATTTTAAATCTCCAGTTTCCAACAAAGAAAAATTATGAGATATGAAAAGAATCAAGAAAGTATGATTTATATACAGGGAAAAGAAGCAACCAATAGAAACTGTCACTAGGAAAGCCCAGATACTGGACTTACTGGACAAATACTTAAATCAGCTATTTAAAATATATTCATAGGCTCAGTGCCTGTGGCTCAAGTGGCTAAGGTGCCAGCCACATACACCTAAGGTGGCGGGTTTGAATCCAGCCCAGGCCTGCCAAAAACAACAATGACGGCTGCAACCAAAAAATAGCCAGGCACTGTGGTGGGTGCCTGTGGTCCCAGCTACTTGGGAGGCTGAGGCAGGAGACTCACTTGAGTCTAGGAGTTGGAGGTTGCTGTGAGCTGTGATGCCACAGCACTCTACCCAGGGGGATAGCTTGAGGCTCTGTCTCAAATAAATAAATAAATAAAAATAAAAATAAAATATATTCATAGAACTATAAGAAACCATATCTAAATAACTAAAATATGTGAAAAAAAGTCTCACCAAATAAAGAATATTAATAAGGGGATAGAAATTATAAAATATGAATTCTGGAGTTAAAAAGTGCAACAGCTGAAATGAAAAATTCACAACAGGCTCAACAGAAGATTTGATATGGCAAAAGAAAAAAGAATCAGCAAACTTGAAGATGGGGCAATTGAAATTTTTCAGTCTGAAAAACAAATAAAAAATTAAATAAAAATGAACAGAACCTCTGAAACCCATAGGACACCATCAAGTATATAAACATAATGGCAATCCCAGAAGGAAAGAGAAAAGAAAATGATAAAAAGAATATTCTAAGAAATAATGACCCCCCCATGTCCCTAAATTGGACAGAAGATACTTAAATATGCAGAAATTGCAATGAATTTTAAATAGGATAAACTGAAGGAAATCTACACCTACTAGTAGACATATCATAATAAAACTGTTAAAAATAACCTAGACAGCGGCAGGATTAACCACAGTTTCTCATTAGAAACCTAGAGGTCCAAGCCGGGCACAATGGCTAATGCCTGTAATCACAGCACTTGGGAGGCTAAGGTGGGTGGATTGCCTGAGCTCAGAGGTTCAAGACCAGCCTGAGCCAGAGCGACCCCTCATCTCTAAAAATAGCCAAGAGTTGTGGCAGGTGCCTATAGTCCCAGCTACTTAGGAGACTGAGGCAAGAGAATTGCTTAAGCCAAAGAATTTGAAGTTTTTGTGAGCTATGATGCCAAAGCACTCTACCAAGAGTGACAAAGTGAGACTGTCACCAAAAAAAAAAAAAAAAAGAAAGAAAGAAAGAAAGAAACCTAGAGGCCCAAAGACAGTGGAACAACATATTCAAAGTGCTGGAAAAACAACTATGAGCAAATAATTTTTTATATATAGCAAAAGTATCCTTTAAAAATGAAGTAAAATCTGAAGATTCTCAGATAAACCAAAACTGAAAGAATTTATTACTAGCAGACTAGCCTATTATGAGAAATAATAGAGAATCCTCCAGGCTGAAATGAAAGGACACTAGAAAGTAACTCAAATCCACATAAATAAAGAGCACCAAAAAGGTAACTGCATAGGTTATATAAAATAAGTATTAATGTATTTTTATTCATAACTTTTTCTGCCTAATTTTAAAAACAACTATATAAAGCAATAATTATACAGCCTGGCTATTTTTCTGTTGCAGTTTGGCCAGGGCCGGATATGAACCAGCCACCCATTATAGGTGCCCATCAATACAGATTTATAATTATAAATTTATAATTACATCTGCATCTAACACACATAAATAGAATATTTCATCCAATAGCACCAGGATACACCTCAGGTGCACGTGGAACATTATCCAAGATAGTTAATAGATTAAGCTATGAAACAAACCTCAACAAATGTAAAAGGATTGAAATGGTACAGAGTGCAGTCATCAGCCACAATGAAGTAAAATTGGAAGTCAATGACAAAAAGAAATTTGGGATGCCTAGCCTAAGAGATTATCTTTATCAAATCCTCAAGAAAGTGCCTCCAGTTAGATGGGAGTAAAACAACTGGAACCTATCTTAGTCCTGTCTTCAGTTATAACAGAATACCTGAGTCTCAGCAATTTATAATGAAAAGAAAGTTATCGGTTCACAGTTCTAGAAGCTGTGAAGTCCAATGTCAAGGAAACAGACCTTCCTACTGCATCACAACATGGCAGATGGCATTACATGGTGAAAGGGAAAAGAGGGAGGGAGGATGGAGTGGAAGGGGAGAAAGAGAGAGAGAGAGAGAAAGAACACACAAAAGGGAGTGAACATAATGGTAACGATAATGAACTCACTTTCACAGTAATGGCATTAGCCCATTCATGGTGGCTAACCCTCATGACCTAAACACCTGTTAAAGGTCCCATCACAGTGGCAATTAAATTTCAACTTGAGTTCTAGAGAGGACAAACATTTGAGTGATAGCAGATGAGTCACTGGCCATTGGGGGTTCAGGAATCTCTGTTTCCCTGGCCTGGAATTCAGAGCAAAGTTGGCAGCCATGCTCCCTGAGAAATATGAAAGTCTCATCCCTTTTGAGAACTGTCTTTTTCAGAACCTTCATTTCTTATAGCAAAAAGAAACATACCTTGCTATAACAGTGGTTCTCCTAATGCCGCAGCCCTTTAATACAGTTCCTGTGAGTCGCACGACCCACAGGCTGAGAACCGCTGTGCTATAAGATATTCCCACTCTGACTAGCAAAAGTTAAAAGTGATAAACTTAAATCTTTTTCAGAGAATCAGCCATAAAAATTATGTAAAATCCTTAAATAAGAAAATGGCTTTAAATTTACAAAGTTGTTTATGAAAGCTTGTACTAATAATTGTCAATATATTCTAATGCTTAAAATGAATGCTTATTCTAATGTTTATTCTAATGATGTTTAGAATAAATATTAGATAGTTTCTTTTAAATCAGTTATCAGTTTGTGAAACTTCATATTATGAAGTTTGTAAGGAACAAATTAAGTCCACATACCAATGGATCAAGTGTTACCTTGTGGTTGAAAGTCTAGATGGTGACTGTGATCTTACTATCTTTTCACTCTTCATCCTTGGCATAGTGCCCTTGCCCTCATTCTTGTCATCTCTTGGTCATAAGGTAACTGTCCTACCTGAAGTTCAAAGTCTACAGTCCAGAGTGAAAAGAAAGAGGAAGATCCTAAAGGCAAAAAACTTTTCCCTAGCAAGGCTTTGCCTGTTTATTCGAGATTGAACACACTCTTATCCTCTTCTGTTTACATCCAATAATCAGTACTATGCCTGTTGGCCACCCTGAGCTGCAAGGCACAGTGGGAAATGATATGTGTTCACCTAAGCACACTGGCAACCAGAGTCTTACTAGTGAGGACTTTCAAGCTGAATCACTGATGCATGAACAAAGCAAGAGCCCATGTAGGGTCTGATTACAGAGCAGCTTCTCTTCAATAAACAAACTTCTAACCTGCTACATCAGAATCTGTGGAGGTATAACCCTGAGACCTGTATTTGTTAAAATGCCAATTGCTTTTCTCTTTCACCTGAGGACTTAAGTGCCCCTCCTCCCACTTCTACTCACCGAGCACCTGCCATTCCCTCCCCACAGATCATCCATGGCCCAACATACATATGCAACATCTTAGGTTGTGCTGTGAGCCCAGCTGTCCATTTCTCCTTCACCAGCTACAACTTTGGGACCTGCTTCATCTTCCAAGCTGGGATGCCCCCATACAAACAAATCCTGCTCATCACCAACAAGGAAGAAACGTCCATGAGGTAAGCTGGCTCAGAATCCTCTGGAGCTTCCACAGGTGAAGTCCTGCCAAGATAAAAAAAAAAAAAATGAATTACTGGAAAGAGTCAAGCACAGAACACAGTAGGCATGAATCCTGGGTCCTGTCCTCACCGCTAATATGATGCTTGGATAGCCATAGGCTATCTGCAACACACCCACTTCTTAGAGTGCAGAGGGCAATGCCAAATGGCCTGATGAGAGGTGTTATGACTTCCATTTATTTTCCTCATGTAATATATGTAGAAACTGAAGTTTGAGGAGTTAAGTGAATTTCTCAGGCCTGTGACTTCTCAAAAAATAGATCTGTACTGAGCCTAAGTCTTCTGATTCAAATCCACCTTCTCTACACCCCTTCTGTGTGGTAGGTTACAGTGCATCGTCCACCTAATGAGACGGAATCTCCAAGGATTGGCCAAAAACCTATGTTCACTCAAAGCTCTGTGTCAGTACTATGGAGAACTTTCTACAGTGATGAAGATGTTTATCTGCACTGTCCAATGTGGTTCCCAACAGCTGGATACAGCTATAGAGCACTTGACATGTGGCTAGTGCAACTAAAGAACTGACTCTTTTATGTAATTTTAACTTAAATAGCCACAAGTATCTTGTGGCTACCATATTGGATAGCACAGATTTACATTCTAACTTCAACTCTTCCCTAGCAGTGTGACCTTGGCATACTTTTTAAATTCTCTGTGTCTCTGTCTCTTTGCCCCGAAGGAGAAATCATACTCATGCCTTCTAAAATTAGAACTATTGGGAAGGTTAAATTAGTTCATCTAGAAACAACACTTCCTGGAAATAGGAAATGTTCAATTATTGTTAGCTGCTGCTTTGTTGTTGCTATCGATTATTATTATCCTGAATGTTAAATTATAAGAGTGTTATATATATTAATTAAAAAGCTTATCTACTATATACTTTCTTACATGATTCGATGTGATCTCAGTCTTACTTTACTTTTTAAGTTGGCCTAGCTAGACTCCTTCTCTCTATACCTATAAGACAGATGAAGAGAAGGTGTAATGGAGAGGTAGGTGCCTTCTTGCCCCCAGATGGAATAGGGTGGATGGACATGATCATTTAAGATCCCTTCTGGCTGAGCAATTAATAATATCATAACAATAAAAGTTCACCTATGTAGAATATTTCCTCTCTCTGCCCTGTTTAGTGACTGTTTAAGTCACTTTCTCATTTAATTCTCACAACCCTTTGAAATAGTTACCATTACCCCCATTTTACAGATAAGGAAACAGAGACCCACGTGGGCCAAGTAATTTTTCCAAGGTCACATGGCTAGTTGGTGATGGAGCCCAGATCCAATTCCTCCTGTCTATCTGACTCCAGAGCACACACTCCTCCCTACTGTACTTTACCACCCAATTACTTCTGGAAGCCCTTCCTTCTTATGAGAGGGTACAAAAGCCTCATGGTATAAAACCAAAGATGCATTATCAGGAAACAGAGGACAAGAGCATGGAGAGCATTGGGCAAAGTGTCATGAACCTTTAAATTTGAGGCTCAGTTCTGCCAGCATCTCAGGATGGGATCTGGGATATGTTAAATAACTTGGCTATGCATAGGAGAGTATAATCTGGGTCACTGCTGAGGTCCCTTCCAGCTCTTAACTAACTCTGGACAATAGGATGGGACATCCATCCATTCCCAGACCAGAGAATTGCAAGAACAGATAGCCTGGCTGTCTGGGTCAGTCTTCTCAGGGTTTACACACCCTCCTCTTGAATTTCTCCAGCATAGATTGTCTGTATACCAACACCAAGTACCTTGAGGTTAACTTCCGTGTTGAAGTGGTAAAGCCAGGAATGACACTGGAGATTCCAATCATCTTTTATCCTCGAGAAAGTATCAGCTATCATGAACTCGTCCCCTTTGAAATCAACGGACTGTCACAACAAATAGTCGAAATCAAAGGGAGGGGCACCGAAATGAAGGTAAGACGAGACAGGGAGGCCCTCGGGCTTGGCACCCTCCTTCCCACCCTCTTCAGCCTCCTTTGCCCACCTGGGCTGCTCACCCTTCCTCCCCCTGAGCCACTTTGTCAGGGTCAGATGATGCACCTAATAACACAAAAGGGTGAATTGTCAAATCAGACTCATTGAATAATATAGGTCCTATCCAATACCGAACTTTACCACATCAAACGATACAAGTAATCTCAGGCACATTCTTTTCCTTGGAAAAGTTTGAGACTATCAGACTCAGCTCCCCAAGAATGTCCTTTCTATTAGTGTTTGTTTTCAGATTTAATAGAGAATATTTTCAAGCAATGTACACAGCATGCATTTCAGTTATGGAACATCCACTCTTGACACCCTGACTGACGAACGTTCTCCAACCAGCCACAGATCCAGGGATTATGCTTGGTTAAGGGTATTCCTCCTACCCAGGTACTCTGGGTAGGAAGGAACAGTCCCAGCCTGCTCCTTCTCAGTATCTGGCAAACATTTAAGCTGTTTGTCTATTGGGGGAATTTCTACTTTAATAAAAGGAGGTTCTCAAGAATACATGGGGTATTTCAGGAACTGAGGGAAAATGAAGTGGCATATTCCTGGCAGCCTTCTCATCAAGCCATGGGGGCAACAGGACATTGCCAGCTGCTATGTCTGGACCCAAGGGGAGATGGGGTCTCTTCCAATCCTGCATCTTCACTCATTTGCTTGTTCTTTCATTTGTTCATTCAGCACCATTGTGCACCGGGTACTTTGGGTAGATCCAGAGTGATGTAAACATGTGCTCCGACCTCCAGGAGCTCATGGTTGGTAAGGGAGACGCTTTCTTGCCTCTTTAGGCAAAACAGAAATGCAGGCTGGGTTTTAAAATAGTTGAAAGGAGGGCAGTTTAGTGACCAGTGGGTGCTGCTGGTCACTGTCATTGTGGGTCAAAGCCACACTGAAGGACAAGGCTCAGCCTGGTGGTGGACTGATGCAGGCCCCGTTTTGACCGTCACTTTAGCTGAGGCCTTTGAAGTATATCTACTTCTCTGCACTCCTGCAGCCACTGTTCTGGTCCAGACCACCATGGCCTCTCACTCCTCACACTTTCTCTCTCACCCTCTTCTGTCCATTCTCCATGGAGGAGAAAGCCCAACGCTCTCACAGCACAGGCGTGACTAGTGCCTAGTGCCCCCTGCTTCACTGACTTCCCTTTTCTCCCAGAATAAACTCTTCCTTCCCACCCAACAATGTCCCACAAGGCCTTACGAGACCTGACCACCTCTAAACTCATCTTCTCAGTCCCAGCTTCCAGCCAGGGGCCTTTCCGCAGGCTGTCCCCTCACCTTAGGGCGTCCCCAACCCCACACCCACCCTGACTCTAGCTGAGTGGATCCTCCTCTCATGAGCACTCAGAAAGGCCTCCCTGAGCCCCCATGTAACCTCAGCCCCTGTACTATGCTCTCAGGGTGGCCCATGCTCATCCTTCATATCCTTTAACGCGGTTGTAATTAAGTAATTGTGGAATGGGTAGCTGAGTGGGTGTGTGATGCATGTTACTGTTCATTGAGTAGGTGAATGCCCTTCTACTAGCAGAATTTAGGCCACTGAAGGAAAGGGAACAGCCCCGCCTCACCAGGAAAGATGTTGCACAATGTTTATTTTTCTCATTGACCATGAACCCTTCCTCATCCCACAGGTTTCAGTCCTAGATCCAGCCAACAGGATTGTGAAGCTGGGAGCCCTCCTGCCAGGACAGGTTGTGAAAAAAACGGTTTCCATCATGAACAGCAGCCTCGCCCACGTCACATTCAACCAGTCGATTTTGTTCTCAGTTCCAGAGCTCCAGGAACCCAAGGTTGGTGCCCAGTGGGACTCCTGGTGGCCTCTTCATGCCTCCTCATGCTGAGGGTGGCCATGCTACCAACACAAACAGCTCCCACTTCCTACACACACAATGTGCCAGGCTATTCCATGAGTTTCTACGTGTGCTCTTTCTATTTTTGCAAAAACAGCATGGGGCTGGTGCTTCATTATTTTTATTTTATCTTCTCACTTCATTTTCCAGGTCATTCAGTATCATTTCTCCATTTTATACATCCATTATGTACATGGACCAGTTCTCTATTTCTGCTAATTTTGGGTCCTTCTAATTTTTCTGTTACGAAGGAGATCGGACTATTCCCTAAACCTTTGTGAGCATCCATGACTCTCTGCGTGAGCAACACCCCTAGTTAGAAGTGGGCAAAAGGGAAAGTGTGTTTCAACATGCATTGCCAGTCTGCCCCCGAAAGGTTTTCCCACTTTGTGCTCCCAACAGCAGTGGGAGAAAAGCCTGCTTGTTGCTAAGTCCTCGTCCACAAGTTTCCTGCACACAGTCCTGGCTTCCCGCCATCGGTATTTTTTTGTGGCCCTTGGAAATAGACCAACTATGTTTCACTCCAAGAGTAGACACATCCATTCCTTCGTGCAGTTCATTCTTACGTTATTCAGTGAATATGTGCTAGATGCTGGGAATATAAACATGAACATGACGTAGACCTTGGTCTGATGGAATTCTCAGGCTTTGGGGCTCACAGGCATGTGAACAGTCCCAGGACAGCATAGAAACTGCAGAGGCAGGGTGTGAACTGGGAGCAGGTCTGCTCAGAAGAGGGATGATGGAGGGCAGGGCTAGGGAATACCTCAGAGTAGAGAGGCCTGTGCTGAATTTTACAAGGTGAAGATGTATCTCCCAGGCAGACAGGTTGAAAAGGGAAGTTCCTGGTGGACAAAGGAATATATGTTCAAAAGGGTCAATGCTTTTGGAAAACTAGATAGGATTCAGTGTGGCAGGAGCAGTGGGAACCATCTGGAGATTGCAAGATAGAGAGAAATAGGCTGTGAGAGGTCAGCCAAGGCAAGATACCCAGTGGGCAACTCATCTCAGGACCCCATGTTGCCCATTTCACCATCCAGACAAGGAAGGGAGACCTTTTTCTTCCTTTCCTCATTAATCCAAATTAAAGTCCTCAGTTCCAGTGTGCCAGGTCCCCTGACAGTAAGAGGCAGGCTTGGTCAGACACATGCTGCTGCCAGCACCTTGAGGCTAGTCTCCAATGTCATCGTGTTTTGTGAAATCCCTGAGATTACTTTCTTGTTGCCGCTGCCCAGCCCGTTATCTCACTCCCTGCTGCCGCAGTGACTGTTCAGTGTTCAAGAGTGATGTCTCCCAGGACTAAGGGGAAAGAAAAAGCCATACAAATTTATACAAACTTTAGAATGCATGAGTCAGCCAGGGAACTTTTGGAAATACAGGTTCCAGGCTCTCTCCAGGCGGCTCTGATTCAGCCAGGCTAAGGCAGGGCCCAGCAATCTGCATTTTAACAGTCATACAGGGAAATATGGTGCAGGGGAAATGCTGGAGCTCTTGAGCATTTCCTATTTCCTGTCACCATTTCCTCTGCCAGAGAAGAGGAAGGAAGAATGAAATTGAAGTAGGAAAGGGGCAGGAGAGGGAGTTGACACTTGCTAAATGCCTGCCTGTCATGTGCCATATATTTTACGTAGATGATCTTCGTCTTTACCGCGGCGTAAGTCAGAAAGTTTGAGTAACTTACCAAAGCTTACTCAGCTGGCCCAATAGCAGAAGTGACATCTGGCCCCTCTTCAGCAGCAAGACCTTAGGAATCTCAGGCCTTACCCCCACGCCCACCCTCAGCAGCTGAGTCTGGGTGTCATTTCATCCAGGTCATCACCGTGGTGCCCTTCCAGAACATCACGCTGAAACCCAAAGAAGTCTGCAAACTGGAAGTCACTTTCGCCCCAAAGAAGCGCGTGCCCACCTTCTCTGAGGAAGTGTTCATGGAGTGCATGGGGCTCCTGCGCCCCCTCTTTCTTATCAGCGGCTGCTGCCAGGCCCTGGAGATCTCGCTGGACCAGGACCATCTGCCCTTTGGACCAGTCGTGCATCAGACACAAGCCTCACGTCGCATCCTCATGTTGAACACAGGCGACATGGGTGCAAGGTAGAGGAATGCTGCCTCCCTCCCTGGACCTGCCCTGGACAGACACCTGTTTCTCTGGTGTAGCCACTTTTTATTTCTGTCCTCTCCCTTCTATATCCCCACTGCTTCCCTCAAGATGTGGCCACGGTGGCCTCAGCAGGGTAATCACTACTGCCCTGATTTCTAAAATTAATATGATGGAGAACATTTGCTCAATGCTTGTTATATAGCTCACCTCATTCAATCCCAGCAACAACTCTATGCAGCTGATACTTTTACCAATGTATTTTACAGACAGGTTAATGAAGGTACAGAGAAATTAAGTAACTTTTCTGAACTCATGAATACAGAAAGAACTTTCCATGTGCAGTACAGTGCTGAGCGTTCTTACATATAATATCACACTTATTTTTCCCAGGATGCTCTAAGGTAGGTACTATATCATACTCATTACTCAGGTGGAACTGAGGCTCAGAGAGGTTAGGTGACTTGTCCAAGGTCACACAGTCAGGAAGTAACAAAGATGGAACTGGAACCAGGTATATCTGTTCTTTCCAGGCTCCTCCCATTTGGGCATGCTGACATAGCAGTCCAGGCTGCGTACCGCACACCCCCAGGGGCACCTTCACATAGAACTCATGCGAATGGCACCCTGGGGGCGATGTGGCATCTGTGGTGCTAGAGGCACTGATCTACACCATCTAGCCTCTGTCTCCTGCCCAGACCAAGCAACCAACCACAGGTAGTTGACCACACAGGGCTCTCAGACCCAGTGCCACCAAGAACAGGCACAACTCTCACATGAAGGGATTGTTGCTACCCTCCTGGATCTGAACTAAGAGGCAGTATGGATAACAGTTAAAGCAAGGTTTCAGAAGGTTCCCATCCTCGCCATGCCACCTTGTGTACATGCGTTTGTGCATATTATGCTTCTGTCCCTTATGCCGTGGGGAATTACTCTTGGGTAATCAGATGCAGCCACTTCCCACCCTGGCTCAGCTCTGAGACGGAACTGAGCCACCTTCCCCAGTGAGCACACACCCCCACCCACCAGTGCTTCTGCTGTCTGGCAGATCTTTCTTCCCCAGGTCCCAGAGAGTAGCAAGGGAGCTGAACTGCACAGCTAAAAGCCCCAAGTCTCTTGTTCTCAGTAGCTGAAGATACCCTCAGGACATTAGTAAATGAGAGTTTCTTTTCTTCTTTTGTCTTGGAAAAGGTTTAAATGGGATGTCAAAAAGTTTGAGCCTCATTTCTCCATCAGCCCAGAAGAAGGCTATATCACCCCAGGCATGGAGGTTTCTTTCGAAGTGACTTATCATCCCACCGAGGTGGGGAAGGAGAGTCTCTACAAAAACTTGCTCTGCTTCATCCAGGGAGGCAATCCCCTGAGCCTGACCCTGTCTGGAGTCTGCGTGGGACCACCTGTAGTAAAAGAGGTTAGTGGGCTGGCCGAGCCGCAGGACTGAGTCCAGCAGGTAAACTCAGCTGAGCCTCCTCCAAACAAGCAGCCCTGTTCAAAAGGTCCTCAGCACCCAAATCAAACACTCAGACCAGCTCCCTCCTCCCTCCACAAGGCCTGTGAATATGCTTTTCCCATGGCTAGAATATTTTTCATTTAGTTAATTTCTTTCACTCATTAGCTCTCAACTCAAGCATTACACATTCTCAAGGAAGCCTGCATTGTTATCCTTGGCTAGATCAAATTCTGAGATTGATAGGAGTAAAGGGCTAACACCGTTCTCCATCTCTATGGCTTAAAAAACAAATGGGGCTAGAGCCTGTAGCTCAGCAGCTAGGGCACCGGCCACATACACCAGAGCTGATGGCTTTGAATCCAGCCCAGGCTTGCCAAACAATGATGACTAGAACAACAACAACAACAAAAATAGCCAGGCGTTGTGGCGGGTACCTGTAGTCCCAGGTACTTGGGAGGCTGAGGCAAGCGTAAGCCCAAGAGTTTGAGGTGGCTGTAAGCTATGACACTACGCACTCTACCAAGGGCAACATAGTGAGACTCCGTCTCAAAAAAATAAAATAAGTGAATAAAATACATTAAAATGGCCACATGTTAACCATCTGCTAGCTCTGTTACTAGACCCCTTACTACTGTCAGTTGTGTTAACTGACAACGTTGCTCATGGTAGAATTGGTACCCAATGTCTACCATAAATGCATATAAAAGGGGTCCATAAAGGTCGTGTGCAGTTTAAATAGTTTAATGATTTAAATTGCACGTAGACTTTATGGACACCTTCTATAATATAATACGATGTTATTTCAAGAATGTTATGTGAATGGAGTCACATACCACACTGTGAACTTTTAGGTACAAGTCTCAGCAAGAATACATGCTTTCCTTTCTCTTGGGTCAATACCTAGTTGTGGACTGGCTGGATCATGTGATGGGTATACGTCTGCCCTTTTAAGAAACTGTCAAACTATTTTCCAAAATAGTTGTGTACTTTTACATTCCTACCAGCAATGTCTGACATCTTCACAGCCTCCACCTCCTTGTCAATTCTTGATATGCTCAATTTTTTAAATTCGAGTCAATTATTAGGTATGTAGAGGCACCTCACTAAGGTTTTTAACTTGTATTTCCCTAATGACTAATGACATTGAGCATCTTTTAGGTACTATTTCCAGCCAGCTATATAGCTTCTTGGTTGAAGTGTGTGTTCAAATGTTCTAACTATGGCCAGGCACTATGGCTCAGACCTGTAATTCCTGCACTCTGGGAAGCCAAGGCAGGTGGATTACTTGGGATCAGGAGTTCAAGAATAGCCTGAGCAAGAGCAAGACCCTGTCTTTACTAAAAACAGGAAAAAAAAACAAAATTAGCCAGGCACTGTGGCAGACACCTGTATTCCCAGCTATTCAGGAGACTAAGACAACATGATCACTTGAGCCCAAGAGTTTGAGGTTGCTGTGAGCTATGACACCACAACACTCTGCCCAGAGTGACAGAGTGAGACTCTGTCTCAAAAATAATAATAATAAAATAATTAAAAAAATTTTAATAATTTTTTTAAATCTTCTATTTTTAATTGGGTATTTTGTTCCCTTATTAAAGTTTTGAGAGCTCTTTATGTATGCTGGACACAAGTTTTACATTTATGTTGCCACTCTATTTGGAGTTAATTTTTATATATACAAGTACAAGATTTGGATCAAAATTCATTTATCTGTATACAGATATCCAATTGTTCTAGCACCATTGGTTGAAAAGACTGCCATTGCATCTTTTTCAAAAAATGATTGATCACCTATATGTAAGTCTGTTGCTGAACTCTATTCTTGGCCGTTAACTGTCCACGTTCTTAAGACTGATGGCCAGTTCTCAGCCTTCATCTTACTTGACCTGAAGTGAGCTTTTGACACCATGGACCAGCTGTTCTCCTTCAGATACTCCCTTCACCTGGTTCTGGGACACCTCCTTCTCCTGGTTCCCTCCTGTCTCACTGGTTGTTCCTTCTCATCTTCTCTTCTGAGTCTTCTTAACACTGAAGTGTCCTAGTCAGAAATCACTCCTTAGATTCCTTCCTTTTTATAAATATACTCACTTCTTATTGATCTCATCCAGTTTTCTTGACCTTAAAAAACACAGCTATAGTGACAACTCTCAGCTCCCTATCTCCAGGTTTGTAAATTCCACTACCTGCTAATAAGCATCTCAGACTTAACATGTGCAAAACTGAGTCCCTGGTCTCTCCCCAAACCTGCTCCTCCCAAAGTTAACCTAACATCAGAAAGTAGTGTCTCCTTCCTAGTTGTTCAGGTTAAAAACGTGGGTGTCAGTCTTGAATATTCTTCTGCTTATACCCAAGATTCCTTATAACAGTAAATCCCATTGGCTCTTCTAAATGCTTCTGGAACACTCGCACTTCCCACCATCCCCAGTGCTCCAGCCCCAGCCAAGCCCCTGTCACCTCTCACCTGGACAATACAAGTGTCCTCTAACTGATCTCTCTTCCTTTGTCACCTCTAAGCATCTGGAGCAGTTCTGCATGAACATAGATCAGATCATGTCCCTCTCTACTCAGAAATCTTCTAAGTCTTCCTGTTTCAATAGAAGGAAAAGCAAAATCTCTACCATGACTCCAAGGCCCTCCATGCCCTTCCCTGTTCCTGTCATTCTCTCTCCCCCCACTCTGTTGGTTCCAGGTGTCGCAAATGATCAGTGACGCAGAGTATAGGTTTGCTATTGGAATAGTATAGGATAAAGACGGCTACCACCTTAAGATGGCAAGTAGCAAACTTCTTTATTTCTTACTGGTTTAAATAGTCAGTTTTGCACATGCACACTGTTAATAATCATTCCATTACTTCAGTGACATATTATAAAAAAACAAATTAACTTTTACTAGGTTCCGGTTAGACTACTGATTAAGTAATACACATGCTTGCTAGACAGGTAATACACATTCTCCTAAGTTATTCATTATGCTCAAAATAGTAATCAAGGAAATACACACTATCAGCTCTCTGGCCTGATTCTTGATAGATATGGAAACGGCCATGGGGGGACAGAACTGATTATTTGTCTACTCTTAGAAGCCCTAAGCCAGCTGGAGGCAGTAACTTAATCTTGTTAATCCACAATCTGGAGGCTTCTAACGACATATCAAGAACATGCCTACGTGCCTTAGTCCCCTGGCCAGCTTAAAGCAGTGGAATGTCACACCCCACCTGCTAGGGCAAAGGCCACAGTGGGGTTCTGCCTAGAGTCTCCTTGATTGTAGAAAAACATGACTTTATTCTTGCTCTCTTTCACAGGCAAAAAGGCGCAAGTATATAGGCTTTTCACCTGTATCAATCCCTTCATGTTTGCCACACTGGCCTCTCTGCCATTTGTCAAAATCCGGGACCTTTGCAATCAATGTTTCCTCTGCTGGGAGCCACTTCCTCAAGTCTTTCTTGACTTCATCCTTCTTGGTCTCTAATCAACCACACATGCCAGTGAGGCCTTTCTGATCACCTTATTTAAAATTGCAAAACCCCTCCCCAGTCTGTCATGCCTGTCCCCTTTCTCTGCTTTGTGGCTCCCCTGAGCACATACCTGTGTCCTACTTGTCTGTCTCTCCCCAGTGGAACATAAGTTCTTTGAGAGCAAAGATTTTTGTTATTTTGGTCATTGCTTTATCTCCATTACCAAGACTATTGCCTGGCACATGGAAGGTACCCAATAAATATATGGGGAATGAATGAAAGAAAAAGAAAATAATCCATTGAAACTCCCAATGGGAAGCACCATTAAAGTCAGTCTCACCTGGCATGTTCTACACTTCGGCCCCTGGAGACAGACCAAGGGAAGTGCCATGGAAGACGAGGTGCCTGCTTTCTTTCAGGTGGTGAATTTCACCTGCCAGGTGCGCTCCAAACACACACAGACCATCCTGCTGTCAAACCGCACCAACCAGACTTGGAACTTGCACCCCATCATTGAGGGTGAGCACTGGGAGGGGCCCGAGTTCATCACCCTGGAGGCCCATCAGCAAAACAAGCCCTACGAGATCACCTACAGGCCTCGCACCATGAATGTGGAGAACCGCAAGCACCAGGTAGGCAGGCACCATAAGGCCTTCCCATTGGTTTCTCAGGGAGGAGCCATATGACAAGGTCAGAGCTCGGAGAATGTCAGAACAAGGGGGGAGACACCCCGATCATGTTGGCACAACGGGGACTCATGCAGATCACCAAGTTCTGGCTTCTGTTTCTGTCCACATGTTCAGGAGATTCTCTTAGAGCCAGGGGTTCAGTTCTGAAATATAGTACTAAACCAAGCATCAGTCAATCAAAATTTGGCTTAACTACATAAATAACATGATGGCGGCTATAATATAATGAAAACCAAAAAATCAAAGTGGCCATGACCTTCCACCCTATAAAAGAACAAACTCTTTTCTTCTATCTTCACTACCAATTCTTATTAAGATACAGCTTTGATGGTCATCATAGCCTACCCAGTTGGCACTGTTTTCACTTAATATTATATCATTAGCATCATTTTCTATTTATGATAACTATTTTTAATGGCTGCCTAATGTTTCATTGGATGAGAGTCCCAAAATTTGTTTAACATTCCCTTGTTGTTGAATGTTTATCTTCAAATTTTCATCAATATTATAAGTGATTCTAACTTTTTCCTTTGGAGGAATTTTTCTTCAGTAAGTCCCCTGGGGTGATATTCCTGGTTCCAATAGATATGAACATTTTTAGAACTCTTAAAACATATTACAAAGCTCCTTTCCCTAAATGTTATATTTATTCGCAGAGCCTTCATTAATCCTGTGTCCTCACCATGCCTGGTAGGTACCTAACAAAGGACCCTCTGTGTCATTCCAATCATAATTCTTCCCTTAGGGGACCCTCTTCTTCCCCCTTCCGGATGGGACTGGCTGGCTATATACTCTGAATGGGACTTCAGAGCTCCCCAAAGCTGTAAGCAATATCTACCGTGAAGTACCATGTAAGACACCCTACACTGAGCTCCTGCCCATCACCAACTGGCTGAACAAGCCCCAGAGGTGAGGGGGTGTAATAAGGGGTCAAGGTGGGGAGATGGAGGGAGGACTTTCATGAGCTGGCCTGGACTTCCTCTGCTCAGGGCCTCTGGAGGCTGTTGAGAGGCTCAGAGAGCCAGAGACAAAATTCCCTGATGTGGCCAGGCATTTCCTAAACTCTAAGTCTCTGGAGAGATTCCCCTGTTTGGTGCTATTACTTGTAAATCTCCTAGAATGCTACCTGACACGACATAAGTGTTCAATAAGTGTTAGCTGTTATTATTATCAGAATGGTAGTCATCATTGTTATTATTGAGTATCTGTCTTTTCACCCAAGCCACTGGCCAGAGAAGGAAGCCCTGGACCTTAGACCATAGTAGGAGTAGAGTGGAATGCAAGCATCGAAGAGCTCCAGGCCAACCAGCTGGGTCCCCTTCTTTTATAGCAGCGGTTCTCAACCTGTGGGGAGTCGCGACCCACAGGAACTGTATTAAAGGGCTGCCACATTAGGAAGGTTGAGAACCACTGCTTTACAGAAAAGGAACCAAAGACTGGGAGACAAGGTGCACCATACTGAAGGCCACCTGCTTACGTCAGTAGGTAAAGGCCCAGACGCAAGTCTGAATCCTGGTTCTGCCAGTACCTTGTTATGTTTCCCGAGCATGTTCTCTTCCTTTTTTTGGCCCCTGTTTTCACTTAGTTTTCACTAAGCTGATAGTGACATGTACTACCTATGGATATTTTGAGGATTAAGTGCCTATAACATATGCAGAGCACCCATCTAGTACCTGGCACATAATAAGTGGTCAGTAGTTACTAGAACCCTGGACCTGTGCACATCCATAACATCACGAGCAGATATAGCACTTGCCCTTCTGTCCTTTGGGTAAAGGGCCTCATTTTCTCTCTCCTCTCTCCACACTCTCCTCTGCTGCCCCAGATTCCGAGTCATTGTGGAAATGCTGAAACCAGAGAAGCCAGACCTAAGCGTCACTATGAAGGGCCTTGATTACATTGATGTCATGTCTGGCTCCAAGAAAGACTACAAGCTGAATTTCTTTTCTTACAAGGAAGGAGCGTACTCTGCAAAGGTATCTACATATTGAAGGCAGTGCCCTGGCACTCTGGAAGTTTGAACCTGAGGCTTATCCTGGTGTTAGGAAATAAAGGTGGCCTCCTACTCTCTCATTGCTCCAAGGCAATGTTCCTTATGTGCACAGGATCTTTTGCACATAAGCTATTTTGCCAGATTCATTCATTGGTTCAACAAGCGCCCACTGAGCAAACACACCACGTCCTATACTAAGGGCTGGTGACATAGTAATGAGCAAAACAGGCACAGTCTCTGTTCTCATGGAGCACACAGTCTCATGGAGAGAGATGCAGTTGCTCAAATAATTGCCCTGTTAATGTCTAATTACCAGATGAGATAAGCGCTTTGAAGAAAAGGGGTATGTATGGACCTATAGCTCATGGGGGAGAGGTCAGGGCTGAAGATAATATTGGGGAGTTATTCATTTAAAGATGTAATTAGTTTTATGTTAAACACTAAACACTACAATCAAAAGACAAAGCGTGTCAGAAGCACTTTTTTTTTGAGACAGAGTCATTCTGCTGCCCTTAGGTACAGTGCCCTGGCATCATCATAGCTCACAGCAACCTCAAACTCTCAGGCTAAAGAGATCCTCATGCCTCAGCTTCCCGAGTAGCTGGGATTACAGGTGCCCACCACAACACCCATATTTTTTTTTTTCTATTTCTTAGTAGAGACAGGATCTATCTCAGTCTTGTTCAGGCTGGTCTTGAACTCCTGAGCTCAAGTGATCCTCCCCTCTCAGCCTCCCAGAGTGCTAGGATTACAGGTGTGAGCCACAATGCCCAACCCAGAAGCACTTTAAATTTAATGACACAGGCTCAGCGCCTGTGGCTCAAGTGGCTAAGGTGCCAGCCACATACACCTGAGCTGGCGGGTTCGAATCCAGCCTGGGCCCACCAAACAACAACGACAGCTACATCCAAAAAAATAGCCAGGCATTGTGGTGGGCACCTGTGGTCCCAGCTACTTGGGAGGCAGAGAGAAGAGAATCACTCGAGCCCAGGAGCTGGAGGTTGCTGTGAGCTGTGATGCCACAGCACTCTACCCAGGGCAACAGCTTGAGGCTCTGTCTCAAAAAAAAAAAAATTTAATGACACAAAGAGGTTGAAAATAAAAAACCAGGGCTGGGCATAGTGGCTCACTCCTGTAATCCCAGCACATGGGAAGCCAAGGCAGGTAGATTGTTGGAGCTCATGAGTTTGAGACCAACCTGAGCAAGAGAGAGACTCCATCTCTAAAAATAGCCAGGTGCTGTGGCAGGTGCCTGTAGTCTCAGCTATGTGGGAGGCTGAGGCAAGAGAATCACTTGAACCCAAGAGTTTGAGGTTGCTGTGAGCTAAGATGACACAGCAGTCTACCAAGGGTGACCAAGTGAGACTGTATCTCAAAAAAAAGAAAGTAAAAAGCCAGACTTTATAAAGAACTAATACCATCTAACAATAATAAGATAAACAACCCAATGTATTAAAAACAGCATAGACATTTCACAAGAGTGACTATGTGAGTGACCAATAAGGACATAAGATAGTGCTCAACATCATCAGTCACCAGGGAAAAGAACTTAAAAGGTGAGCTGCACATCAGCAAGTCAGCTGCAGTACAGTGTAGCAAGTGTGAAGTCTGGAGTCAGCCCTACCTATATTCAAATCCTGGTTCTGACATTTCTTTGCGTGTGACCTTGGGCAAGATACTTGACTTTGATAAGCCTCAGTTTCCTCACCTCTTAAAAAGTAAAGGTGGAGTGGCATAGTAACAGCGCCTGTACATTGAGTGAATAAGTACACCTGGTGCCCGGCACACAGTAATCATCCATTACGTTGAGCACTGGATGCTGTCATCGGTGTGGTGGTTGTTAACTAACTATTCCAGCAGCAGCAGGAATAGGAGTAAAGCCCACTACAGCTTGAACCTCCAGAGGCCTTGCTTATTCCAGGGCCAGCAGCTGTCGGTGCTGGGCAGAGCTGCTCTGGCCTCCTCTCAAGCAAGCCCAGGCTACCAAATAATCTCTCACCTAGAGGGAGCCAAACAAGATATCTAAGTAGAAAGGCTCAAGGGACCCAGATAGGCTGGAAGGGCCATGCCAGCATGGTACCTGTGCTTCATGTACCCAGGTGGTGCCAACAAAAAGAAGGAGCTCCTGGAAAAGTGAGAGGACCCTCGGCTAACCCCTGCTCTGCCCTCCTTCCTCCTTCCCTCCCTCCCTCCTGTAAATGCAGGTGATCTTCCGAAATGAGGCGACCGGTGAGTTCTTGTTCTACACGGTGACTTTCAAGGTCATCCCTTCAGGCATCATCAAAACCATCGAAATGGTGACCCCAGTCCGGCAGAATACATCAGCCTCCATCAAGGTGGAGAACCCCCTGCCGTACTCGGTGACCTTCGCCACAGAGTGCAGGGTGCCGGACATCAGCCTGCCCATCCAGTTTGTGGTGCCCGCCAACTCTGAGGTACAGCCCTGACTGCCCGGGTTCCCCTGAGGGCTATGACAGAGGCTTCTGCCCACGGGGCCTCTGAATGTATGTTCCCAGGGTGGGCCAGCCCTGGCAGTGGTCAGGAAGTCAGGAGACAGTCACCCCTGGTTCCTATCATAAGAACTGGGGCCCTAAGCTGTGGTTCGTAGGAGTACAATGGGCTCCTTTATTATGAACCTGCTCTCTATTCTACCATGTGTTTGCTTTCTTCAAGCTAGGGATATTTTCTCTTTGCTAATTATAAAAGTAGCATGGAATATATGTGGTGAAAAGGAAAGCCTGGCACATGATAGCGTATCAACATCTCTCGCTCACATCCACACACAGGTGCGTGCTCATATATATCTTTGCTTCTTTAGACTAGTTCAAAAAGGATGCCCAAGAAACCTTTGGCAGTGGTTGGGAAGACATTCTTTCTCTACGTAAAAGAAAGCATACCATCTAATACTTTATGTAAAGGATATCATACTATATAAATCCCCTTCTTTCACTCACTATTGTGATTGTGCCCGCCATCCATGTTGCCTGCCACTGAGGTTCATTCACCTTGTTGCTGTAAAATGTCCCATTGTCTGACTCTCTCAGTTTTGATGTCCATTCTGCTGTGGCCAGACAGTTGTGGTGGTTTCAGTGTTTCACTACCCTGAAAAATACTGCCGTGGATCTTACTGAACATGTGTTCTTCTAATGTGCATGGCCAAGTGTTTTTCCACAATAGGAATATTAGGAGTGGAACAGCGGGTCATAGGGTGTGCACACCTTTCACTTCTGCAGGTATAGTAATTGCCCATCAGAGATGAGAGTTCCTGGTCTTCACTAGTATTGTAAGATTTTTTAAGATTTACTAACCCAATAAACTGTAGATAAATTGATCATTCCTTGTGGTCTTCATTTCCCTTTTATCAAACAAAGTGATTTCAGTTGGGTAATATTTCATGTAGGATATCTGTATCGGTAATCATGAGTGAAAGTGGACCACCATTTTCTTTTCTCATACTATCTTTGTCCAGTTTGGGTATCAGTTTTGCTGGCCATAGAAAAAGAGCCAGACATTTTCTTCCTTTCTGGATTCTGTGAAAGAATTTTTAGAAAGATTGAAGTCATGTCTTCCTTGTACTCACAGATGAAATCACCTAGGCCAAGTGGGATTTTTTTTGTCAGGGGAGGGAAGATTGTCTACTAATGGACCACTACTATTTAATTCCTTTATTGGGTTATTGAACTACTTAGATTTCCTATTTCTTCTTGAGTCAGTAATAAGAGCATGTCTGTTTCATCCATAAATTTAAAATATTAGTATAGTTGTTAATATCTTATTACCTTTTGACATGGCATTCCTTTTTTATCTTTAATACTGGTTATTGTGCCTTTTATTTCTGTTTCTTGGTCACTCTTACCAGATATTTCCTTCAAAAAAGAATCTTCTGTCTTCATTGGTAGTCTGTTATATGGTTGTGTTCTAGTTACTTGATTTTCTCTCTTACCTTTATTTCCTTCTTTTTGCTTCCTTTGGGTTACTGGTGCTTTACCTAATTTCTAAGTTGAATGCTTAGTATTTTCCCATCTGGTCTTGATTTTCTAACATTTAAAATTATCAGTACTGCTTTAGCAGTGTAATATGAATTTTGGTCATAGTTTTTAATCATTCAGTTGAAAATGTTCTAACTTTCACGATTATTACTTCTTCTTTACTAATGTTTATTAGAAGAGTTTCTGTTTTTACTACAGCGCTTTTTTAAAACATGAGAGTTTCTTAATTTCCAAATATATGTGGATTTTTCTAGTTATTTTTTAAAACGTCCTTTGTTGTCAGAGATCATATTCCATGTTATTTCTGTCTTCTAGAATTTGGTTAGACTTTTATGCTTTTATGGCCCAGCATGTGGTCCTTTTTTAATTTTTCAAAACCTCTACATATTTTTTAAAAGAATACATTTGCCATTTGGGGGTTCAGTTTTCCACATTCTTACTGATAAATTTGTCTGCTAGTTTATCAGCTTTTTAAGAAAGTACATTAAAGCACGCCACTATAATTATGGGTTTCTCTCTGTAGTTTGTCATGATTTGCTTTATATACTTTGAAGTTGTTTTTAGTAAAAGCAAAAATTACATAGCCAGGGGCTGTGGCTCATGCCTCTAGTCCCAGCTACCCAGGAGGCTGAAAAGTGAGGATTGCTTGAGCCCAAAAGTTCAAAGCTACAGTCATCTATGACTGTGGCACTACATTCCAACCTGGGTGACAGAGCTAGACATTGTCTCTAAAAAAGAAAAAGAAAAAATCACAATGTGTTTTATTATGAAAAAATTGTTTGGAAACTTTTTTTATTATGAAGTGATTCTCTTTGTCTCTCGTACTGTTTTTGCCCTACGGTCTACTTTGTATAATGTTAACTCAGCTTTCTTCTGGTTAGTTCTGCGTAGTATATTCTTTTATCATCATACTTTCTACCTTTTTATCTCCTTACAATTTAGATGTTTCCTATAAAGAGTATACAGATGAGGTAAACTTGATTTCTTAATCCAGTATGGTAGTCTTTACTTATTACTGGAATATTTGTACCATTTACATTTAATATAAACACTGAAATGCTCAGGTTCATACTATATACTATCATGTGCTTTCTCTTCATCCAAACCATTCCATGTTTTCCTTTTCTCTCTTGTTTCATAGATATTTCTTGGTGGTATGTCTTTATGGTTATTCTGCTCATCACTTACTTTTTATTTTATTTTTCTTTTATTTTTACATATACATGTGTTTACTATGTTTCCACTTTTTGCCTTCACAAAATCAAAAAGGTTTAAAACTGAACAGTAATAACAATGTTTAAGATAAGGACTAGAAAAAAAACCTTGTAAATAATGAATGAAGATAAATATATTCATAAAAGAAATCAGACAATTGCTGCAACAAAGTATTAAGCAATAATAATAATGCAAAGAAAGTAACATTTGCATTGTCAAATTAGAGTATGTCTATTACATAATGCTTTGACTCTGAGGTTCAGTATAGAGTCATAGATTAACTTATTATTTTTTTCCCAAAGCTCATCACTTACTTTTTTAAAATAATAACTTTATATATAATTCTACCATACTCCTTTTCTATTGTTCATGTGAGGTTTCTCTAGGCTCTTAGAAGGAGAATGTGACCCATGTATCTAAGCCTCCTCTTGTTACTACAAAAGAATTTTTGTTCAAATACAGCCTTACATAATACTTTTAAGATTTGCTTTCTCTGCTCTCATCCCCATTTTTGTCCAAGCCTTATCTTTCCTTGAGCTTTCCCATCTCTATTATGGTTAAATAGATTTCTCTTTGTGAATAATTTTTTTTTTTGAGATGGAGTCTCATTTTGTCACCCTCGGTAGAGTACAGTGGCATCACAGCTCACAGCAACCTCCAGCTCTTGGGCTAGGGCAATTCTCTTGCCTCAGCCTCCTGAGTTGCTGAGACTACAGATGCCCACCACAACACCCACCTATTTTTGTTGCAGTTGCCACTGCTGTTTTAGCTGGCCAGGGCCAGGTTCAAACCTGTCACCCTCAGTATATAGGGCTGGTGCCCGGCCCATTGAGCCACAGGTGCTGCTCTGTGAAGAATTTTTTTATTAAATCATAACTGTGTACATTACTGCATTTATGGAGTACAGTGTGCTGATTTTATATACAATTTGGAATGCTTACATCAAACTGGTTAACATAGCCTTCACCTCACTTACTTGTTATGTTAAGACATTTATACTCTTAATAGATTTGAAAATCCCACATATTATTCTTAGGAAATAGAAATACCTTGCAATAAGCACAATAAGTGAGGTCCCACCAATTACCCTCCCTCAAGCCAGCCTCCCTCCTCCCCTCACCCTCCTCTTTCCTCCTTCATTTTGGGCTATAGTTGTGTTTTATCATTCATATAAAAGTATGGGTGATTATATATTCATTTCACAATAGTATTGAGTACACTGAATACTTTTTCTTCCATTCTTGAAATACTTTAATACAAAAAATATGTTCCAGATCTATCCATTTAAACATAAAAGAGGTAACCCATCAACCCATGAATGGATTAACAAATTGTGGTATATCTATACCATGGAATATTATGCAGTCGTAAAAAAGATGGAGGCTTTACCTCTTTTATGTTTATACGGAAGGATTTTGTTAAGAGAATTTTAGTCATTTGATTTTGAGTGCTCGCATGACCTATACTGCCCCACATTGGCTAATCTTCTTGTGACAGTTTGCAACTAGCAATAAGCTAGAGCATGAAATCACCCCTCTATCAGGCTCCTGTTGTCAAACTGTCCTATCAAATTTTCCAGGTTGAGGGGGACCCCTCAGTCCAGAGGTGATTTCTGGGTCCTCTGGCCCTCAGAGCTGGTGTTCCTTTGCCCTGCTCTGCTTCTTCCCATGTGGTGGATGATACCTCACCAGTCTCATAGCTGCTAGTATTTAGCCCTATCCACTCATGTATGGGGGTTCCTAGGGGTTGCCTTTGCACTTAGTTTTATTATGGATATTAGCCATGGCTTCTTGGTGTTGTTCTTGGTGTTAACCTTGCCGATCTGTGTGTTTTGTGAGGGAACTTGGGGAGACTCCAAACTATACTGCTACTATCATCGTGCCCAAAACTTGGGATTGGTTTTTACATATGATGTGAGTAGGAATACATTTTCCTTTTTTTCCGAAGTGGATATAAATCATCTCAAACTGTTTTCACTTAAAAGACCATCTTTTCCCTGCTGTTCTGCATGGCCATTTGTGAAATAAATTAAGTTCATATATATGCATGGGTCTGTTCTAGCTTTTCTATTATATAATAATGATCCAATTTCTGGGCTTGTATGAAACCAGAGCATCCTAATTACTATAGACTTACAGTAAGATTTGATATCTGGTAAAGCAAATAATCACTCTAACCTTACACTAAAACTTAATAGCATTCTGGAAGAGTATCTTGGCTATTCTGGGCCCATTGCATTTCCATATAAATTTTGAAATGAGCTTGTCAAGTTCCTCAAAAAAAAAAAAAAGGAAACAAGAATAGTATGTGGGATTTTGATTGAGATTACATTGCATCTATAAATTATTTTAGGAATATGCTACATATTCATTTTCTATTGATCCATAATAAATTGCCCAAAACTTAGCAACTTAAAACAACAAATATTTGCTACCTGTACCGTTTCCGAGGCTCAGGATTCAAAAGTAACACCCTGGCCAGGTGATTTGGCTCAGAGTCACTCATGAAGTTGGAGGGAGGCAGCAGCTGGGATTCTAATCACCTTGAGGCAAGATTGAGGCTAGATAATCTGCTTCCAAACTCATGTGCTCACTGGAAAAGCCTTAGCTCTCTGCTGCCTATGGATAGGAGGCTTCAGTTCCCACCACATGGGCCTTTCCCAGGAGCTGTTTTCAATATGGTGGCTCACTTCCCCTAGAGCGAGAGACCTAGAGAAAAAGAGTGCATGGAACAAAAGCCATAGTCTTTTACCATTTAATCTTGGAAATGATATGCTAGCTCTCCTACCATATACTGAGAGACCAACCCTGGTACAAAGTGGGAATGGACTGAAACCCAGCTATGAATACCCAGAGGTGGGGATTATTGGGCCATTTTGAACCTATGTATGATAGCGTGAATTCAAGTCTTCACAGTACTGAGATTTCCAATCCATTAGCAAATCTCCACTAACATATGTATTGTTAAATTTCTCTCAATACTGTTTTGTGGTTTTCTACATAGAAACTACTGATATTTTGTCAGATTTTATATATCATGGTATCTTATTTTGATTTCATTTTCTATTTGTTGCATCTAGAAATATAATTGGGGCAGCACCTGTTGCTCAGTGGATAGGGCGCCAGCCCCATATACAGAAGGTGGAAGGTGGTGAGTTTAAACCCAGCCTTGGTCAAATTGCAACAAAAAAATAAAGCCAGGCATTGTGGCAGTTGCCTGTAGTCCGAGCTCCTCAGGAGGCTGAAGCAAGAGAATTGCCTAAGCCCAGGAGTTGGAGGTTGTTGTGAGCTGTGACACCACAGCACTCTACTGAGGGTCATAAAGTGAGAGTCTGTCTCTAAAAAAAAAAAAATTAGAAATATAATTGACTTATATTGACTTTATACTCAACTATCTTCTAAAATTCACTTATTAATAATAATTTTAACTACAGATTTTTGAATTTTATACATGTGCAGTCATGTCATTGCTAAATAATCACAGTTTTGTTATCTCCCTTCTAAACATTTTTCTTTAATTTCCTTTTCGTGTTTTATAACACTATGTAGCATCTCCCAAACAATGTCAAATAGAATAGTGCTAGAGAGTATCTCTCTCTTGTTCCTGATGTTAAAAGAAAAGTATTCAGAGTTTTACCATTTGTTATTTCTTTTAAAGTTCTTTTTGTTTGTTTGTTTGAGACAAAGTCTCACTATTTTGCCCTTGGTAGAGTGCTGTGGCATCACAGCTCAAAGCAACTTGGGCTAAAACAATTCTTTTTCCTCAGCCTCCCAAGTATCTGGGATTACAGGTGCCCACCACAACACCCCGCTATCTTTTGTTGCAGTTGTCATTGTTGTTTAGCTGGTCCTGGCCTGGGTGTATGTGGCTGGTGCTATAACCACAGTGCTACAGGCATTGAGCCTGTCTTAAAGTTCTTATAGATATACTATATCAGTTAAGGTTGTTATTTTCTATTCCTAGTTTGCTAAGAGTTTTTTTAAAATAACCTAAATTGATACTGTGTTTTATCAAATACTTTTCCCATATCTATTGAGATGCTAATATGATTGTTTTCCTTTTGATCTGTCAATGTGGCAATTGGTTTATTTTTCTCATTTTAAACCAACTTTACGTTCCTAAAATAAACCCAACTTTGTCATATAATATTTCTTTTTTTATATTATGGATTCAGGTAGATGATATTTTTATTAGGTATTTTATACCTATGTTTAGGAGGGAGACTGCATCAAGTTTTTCTTTCCCCGATTATTCTTGTTGAATTTTGTTATCAAGTATATGCTGGTTGTGGGGGTAAGGTCCCTCTTTGTCTTTTCTCTGGAAGACTTTGTGGAGTACTAGAACTCTTTCATCCTTGATTGTCTGATACATGTATAACCTACAAATAAAGCTTTTTGATCCTGGAATTTCTTTAAGGGAAATTTTCTGACTATCTATTAAACGTATTTAGTGGCTATAGGACTATGTGCATTTGCTATATCTTGTTGGGTCTGTTTTTATAAGTTATATTTGTTTATATATTTGTCCATGTCATCTAATTTTATTAATTTTGGTAAAAATCATCCAACTTTTTATATTGTGTTCTTTTCTGTTAGCCATCTATAATTTCAATGATGTCTTCTTTTTGTTCTGATTTTTTCAATAAGAAAAACGAGTTATTTTTTTAAGAACCTAGTCATATTAAAACAAAATTTTAACTATATAAAAGTGCATGAAATAGAAAATCAAAGTCCCCACAGTCCCATTTCCCCCACCTTAACATAACTGCTGGTAATATCTTGTTATAATG
This sequence comes from Galagoides demidoff, assembly GCA_963574575.1. Taxonomy (NCBI): domain Eukaryota; kingdom Metazoa; phylum Chordata; class Mammalia; order Primates; family Galagidae; genus Galagoides; species Galagoides demidoff. The sequence continues at coordinate 73,584 of CAUYQV010178987.1, forward strand.
TTTTCTTATAATCTCTTTTCTATACAGATGTAAACATAACTCTTCATCATAAAAATAAGCTCAGACTTTACATACATTTCTGGAACCTCCTTTCTTCCATTTACAGTATCGTCAACACCTCTCATTTCAATAATTACCATTCTACCTCATGCTTTTAGTATCTACATAGAATGTAATATTCTACCAAAGTGAGAAAACTGCAATCTATCCAACCAGTCTGCTACTGTTCACACATTTGAATTGTTCTCCCTTGCTCTGCTATTTTAAGCAGTGCTTCTTGGTTCTCTCTTTGTTTTGCTCTGGGTAGAAACAGAGGAAGGAGAAAGCCTCCCCCAAGAGATGGCAGAATCCATGGAGTGGTTCTGAGATGGGCTACCAGCAAAGAGGGTGGCTGCTGGACCTTCACCCAGCCCCACCTCCAGAAGTGTGCTTCTCAAGAGAGGGCCCAGTGCCTGTTTTTAGCTTCATAGAGATCCAAACTATGGAAACATCTAGACTAGAGAAAGTTAGAAGAGGTACAGGGGAGAGAGAATGGGCTGGTTAGAACAGAGGCTCCTCAGGCTGGAGGTCAGTATGAGCATTTGCTTGTGAAGATATTGCTGTTAATGGGGTGCATGGTGCGGTGCCACAGGGGTTAAGCCTGCATTGAAATGTCAGTGAATAAGGAAGGCTGCCAGCTCCCTCTGGCATGTAGCAACTTAACTTTATTTTACCAAAGCTTAAACAGGCAGTGCTGCAGGTACACATCGTTAATCAATCTAATGACTAAAATTCAAAGACCCAGGCCCTAGCCACCTGGCATCAGGATGTTTACTGCATAACAGATAACAACACTTTTAGCCTTATCTAAAGTTGTTTCTTATGCTAAGTAATTAGAAGTAACAAACCATAAAAACCAGAGCTCCAGGAGATCAAACGGATCAAACTCTGGGGGTCAAGCAGATCCAAAATTCGACCTTGAACAGACCATCTGGAGGCAGTCATCTATCTTTAGGAAGTAGTCAGGAAATTCCTGAGATATACAGGTACCTGCCTGCAGGCCTGCCCCCAATACAGCCACGCCCTTAGCCACTTATTACATGACCAGACCTTTAGCCACTTACGGAGTTCTATCCAGGTTTTTTTCCTTCCTAACTCACAAAAGACTTCAAACTTACCTTACAAAATGGAACCATTTAAAGGCTTATTTATAGGCTTTCCGCCTATATGAAGGACAATGGGTGGCAGGTGACGGGTCGTACTTTCAGCAACGGTGGCCTGTGTCTTCTCTTTCAGGCCATGTTCACATTTGAATTCCAGCCCCTGAAAGCTGGAGAAACCTTCGGGAAACTAACTTTGCACAACAGTGACTTGGGTTACTACCAGTATGAGCTCAGTTTGAAGGCCCTGCCGGCACCTCCTGAAAAGCCCATCTACTTCCAGACGGTTCTTGGCAGCAGCCAAAGTGTCTTCGCAAAGTTCACCAATTATACGCGGCAGAGGACAGAATACTTCTGCAGGGTGAGCGCCCCTGCCTCTCCCTCTGCCTGCCCCTGGCCAGAAGTCTGGCTTCTAATATAATGGGAGGAGGACACAGCTGGCCCAGAAATGTCCAGCTCAGAGAAAGTCGTTGCTTCATTGTCATGGTGACCCTGCCTTGGAGGCCTCAATCTAGCCCAGAAACTTCCACTAGAAACAAATAGTACCAGGCCCAAATTGTTCCTTTTCAGACTTTCTGTCTTAACTAGCTGGTGTGGGGAGTAGGGGGAGTTTGACTTCTAACAGCAAACTCAGTGGTCAACAGAGGGAGACAGAGTGGCTTTAGCAGTCCTGAGCACAGGCTGTGAGCTCAGACACACAGTGGCTGAATCCTGCCTTATCACTTACTCTCCTTTTGGATCATTTATTTAAGCCCTCAAAGCTGATCTGTAAATGAAGATAATAGGATTGCTGTAAGAATTTTCTTAGAGTCTGTTCCAAATACATTAGCTCTCATAGCAGTTGGAATATAGGCATAACTAGTAAAACAGAAACCCAAAGAACAGCAATACAGAAGTTTATTCCTCTAAATAATAGTCTAGGCAGAGGCAGTGTGAGCTGGAATGGCAGCTCTGCGATGTCTGGTTCCTATACACTTTCTATCCTGAGGCTCTGCTCTCCACAGGGAGTTGCTGAGGTCCACATGGGCCACAATGGCAGACCATGACCATGACACTCATCTCCCAGCCAGCTGCAAGGACAGGGCATTGCACACATCACTCCCTCTAGTATTTCATTGAATAAAACTTCACAGGCCCACACCCATCTGCAAGGGCAGCTGGGAAATGTAGCCTTTATGCTGGGTGGTCAGCATACCCTGAAATGGTGGGGGTCTTAGGGTGGAGTCCAGAGGCAGAGGCGCTCAATCACATCAGTCAGGGGAGGCTAGAACTTCCCAGTATCACAGGGTTTAAAACAAACAAAGGCTCATTTCTCACACCTGCCATCAATTCAGTGAGGGTCCATGGGACACTCTGTTCATCTCAGTCACTCAGGCTCCTGACTCAGAAGCAAGCACCCTCTAAATGTCCCCAGTCACAGAACCAGAGGGAAGAAAGACCCTGTGTTGAAGTGGCAGCTCCAAGCTGTACTATGAAAGTGACACCTGTCTCTCCTGCCCAGGCCCAGTTGCCCAGAACCAACCCCGCCCATGCACAGAGAGCCAGAACACTCAGTCTCTCCTGTGCGTGGAAGGAGAGAAGAGCCCATTTGGGGGCAGTGGCCTTAGTAACTGCCTTATGAGCCGGCTATGTGTCTGTGCACATGTTAACATCTTTACCTCCATTTCTTTGTAGTAAAATAGGAATAATAATTGATAACACCCACCCTGAAGTTACAACCTGCCCAGCCTCACACAGTCGTGGTTGCCTGATGTCTGGTAGAGGAGGCCCGGTGGGGACTTGAGCTCTTGGTACGCACTGGGGATCCCGTGTGAGCCAACTTCATTTGTTCCCTTCAGACCGACTGTTCAGATTTCCACGTGGACAAGGTCATTAACGCAGCTCCAGGATCCCAAGGAGGCACCGAGGTCAGCGTGGAAGTCTTCTTTGAGCCCAGCCACCTGGGAGAGACAAAGGGCACCCTGATGCTGTCATCGCTGATGGGTGGGGAGTACACCATCCCTCTCATCGGAATGGCTTTGCCCCCCAAACCTCAAGGTCCCTACCTGATCCGAGCTGGGTACAACATAATCATCCCCTTCAAGAATGTCTTCACCCACATGGTGACCTTCACCTTCGCTGTGGAGAACCCCGCCTTCACCATCCGCGCCACTGACTCCGTGCGTCCCAAGAAGAGCAACAACATTTCCATCTACTTTGAAGGAAATCCATCAGGCAGCAAAACCCCCATCACAACCAAGCTGATTGTCAGCTGCCGTCCCGAGGAAGGCAGTGAGGCTGAGATTAAATGGGTCTATTACCTAAAGGGGATCACCCCTTAGTGGTAACCAGGGTCACCTGCACCAGCCAAAAGCCATTTCCTCAGCATTAAGAGCCATACATAATCTTAGCCTGACAACAAAGAGAGAAAAACATAAGAATTCTAAAGGGACAGTTTTATCCTCCCCATGCAGTTATAAGGGCATTTATTTCCAATCTGTGTGGTTTCCTAAGATAGATATGAAATGTCTACTCCATATTAAACATTATAGCTACATACAACAGATCTGTATTTTAGAGAACTGGATCCTGTGGCTCCCTAAATTTTATTTCTTGGCACTGCAAAGCTGAAGTACTCTTTAATAATCCCCATTTTTAACAAGAAGACATAGGTGTCACACTCATCACCTTCTATCACACAGCACTTAGCAGCGCATGATGCTGGGGGGCACTGCGGTTGCTTTTGAAATTCCATAATGGTTTAAAGAGCCCTTGGATATGGCTCTGTGTTGATGGGGCATTTTATCCTGCTTTCACATAAAAGCCAAATTAGTACCTATTTTTAAAAGCAACGAACAGATAAAATTAAGGCAACCCAGGAATGCTCCCATCCCTTTTTCCCTTGCCATTTGCCCCATCTGCTCTGAATCCCCTACCTGTTCCCTACAGCAAGTTCTTACTGAAAGGTCTTGGAGAAAGGCTAATGGCGACACAGCTGCCCACACCCTCCCTGTCCTGGCCACAGCAGGCAGATGGAGGGCAGTGATTCTCAACCTGTCTGCCCAGAGCCCAGCCCCTTGCTGAATTCTGACTTAATTGGTCTAGCGAGGGGCATGGTCATCTTTATAGCAATGCTGAGGACCAGCTCCACAGATCAAACACCCACCCAGCTACTTGTGCTGCAGCTGAGTTAGGAATCCCTTTTAGGGGACAAACCGCATCCCAGTTTGATATGTTGAAACTGCACCTATTGTGTACGTACCTAAAGCACAACTGTCTAAGCCAGTGCCTCTCTCCCACATCCCCTCCATGGCAGCCTCTTCCCTGGTCTTTCGGGGTGTATTAATAGCACCACTTCTGTTTCAGCATCCCCTATTGAAATAAAGATTGTTAAAGACTGGCCCTGGAGTGGATGTGTTTCACTAGATGTACTCCTATGGCTAAGGGTGCCCTGCCTGCACCTGCCCACAATCCACCTGCAAGAGAGGGAGGGGGCACAAAAGAAGGTGGCCACCATGAAGGAATGCTCTAAATAATCAGGCCTCACAAATGGCCCCTGGACCAGCATAGCAGCACCTGGTATTTATTCAAATGCAAATTCTCAGTCCCTGCCCTAGACCTACTGAGGGTCTGCAGCCTCAGTAACTGGGGGTGCAGCCCAGCAATGCATCTGTTAGGAAGCGCTTTAGATGGATGGAGACTCTTGCATACCTTTCTACCTCTCACAACCCTCAGCCTCGTACACCTAACTGACACCTAGTACCAAATGCAGCTTTTTCTAGAATGTTTGCAAACTCAGATCTATAGAGTAACCCACTGTCATCTTCGGGGGTTATGTTACAAGACCTCCAACAGTTGCCTGACACGGTGGAGAGTGTTGAACCTGTATGTCCTGTACATACATACCTATCATAAAATTTAGTTTATAACTTGGACACAGAAAGAGGTTAACAACAATAACAACTAATAAAATGGAACAAGCATAGTTATATACCAGCATCACAACTCTCGTGTTTGGGGCCATTTTTAAGTGAAATAAGGTTCCTTGAACACAAGCAGGAGGTCCCATGACAGTTGGTCTGGTAAACAAGACAGCCACTCAGTGACCACCGGCAGGGCATTGTACACAGCATGTGTACCCTGGACAATGGGGTGATTCATGTCCTGGGGAGGATGAAACAGGATGGGTGCAAGATTTCTTGATGCTACTTAGAATGGTAGGCAATTTAACTTACCAATTGTTTATTTCTAGAATTTTTCATTTAAAATGTTCATTCCACAGTTGAGACCATGGATACAGGGGAAAAACTCAACTGAATAGACAACTCATTGTTGAGATCTGAAGACAACACTAATGGTATTAAAATAAAGAACTAGATGATAGATTTTCCCAGTGGCTAAGTAACCAAAGACTGCTCTAAGCAACAACCTGAGAGGATGCCAAGATCAACAAGCAAGTGTTAGGACTAGTGAACACAGTCTGAGTAAAAATCAGTGGTTCGCAAATTTTTCTATCAGAATCCCCTGGAGGGCTTGCTACTGAAACTCTGATTGCTGGACCCCACCCACACAGAGTCTGATTTGGAAGTTTGGGGTGGAGCTCAAGAATTTGCATTTCTAACCAATTCCTGGTGATGCTCTTGCTGCTGTTTGTAGGATCAGACCGTGAAACCACAGCTCTAAAGCCTCAGCATCACCTCCTGGGAATTTGCTAAGATGGCAGGACCTCAGGCCCAGCCCAGAACTGCCTAATCAGAGCTGCATTTTAACAGCCCTCCAAGTGATTGGCCCACACCCTGCAGTTGAGAGGCTACTTTAAGGTCACAGGCAGAACTTTGCTGGCAAATCCACAGCCCTAACCCTCTTCATTACAGCCAAGACAAGTCTTAATGACTGGGCGCAGTAGCTCATGCCTATAATCCTAGCACTCTGGGAGGCAGAGGCAGGTGGATTGCTTGAGCTCAGGAGGTCAAGACCAGCCTGAGCAAGAGTGAGACTCCATCTCCACTAAAAAAAATAAAATAAAAAAACTAAGTGGATATTGTGGCAGGCGCCCATAGTCACCACTATTTGGGAGGCTGAGGCAAGAGGATTGCTTGAGCCCAAGAGTTTGAGATTGCTGTGAGCTGTGATGCCACCGTGACAGAATGAGAATGTCTCAAAAAAAGGGAACTGTGCTTATGACCTAGCTGATAAATTTAGCCCTCCCCCCAATGTCCCTTCTGGTGACACAAGGAAATGACACCAGCCATTTCCTGGTGTCAATGCCAGCAAAGTGGTGCCATTGGTAGCCTGCCTTCAGGTGGCCAGGGGCAACTCCCCCCGCCCCAGACCTTAGCACACCACCACACAGGAGTCCAGAGTCCAAATCTTCCTGGGCCCTGAGCAAGGAGGCAGCCCTTTCTCTCTGAGACTGAGAACCCAGCTCAGATCCTGCCCTTGCGAGAACCCCCTTCCTGGCCGGCTTGAGATTAGGTGCGTTTCTTCCCTTTTGGTAATTCCCATGCTTCTTTGGCCTCAAAAAAGCCATAACAAAATAGTTTCCCATCTCAAGGGTAGAATGTCAAAGTAGGGGCCAGAGGCCAGATAGAGGCTTGGTGGGTTAAGCCTTCTGACGTAAGCTTGTGGAAGTTAGATTTGAAAGAGTCTATTCTTGGCAAAGCAAACAAGAAGACCTCTAGCCAGGGATGTTCAGGGTGGCTGTGGGGAAGGACTCCAGGGAGCAGTGTACACAGAGGACCATGAGAATGGGGCTCCCTGGCCTTGGTGAATGTGCCATGCTCAGTCTAACCACTTCTTTGGTGGCCTCAAGTCAGAGATGACAATACTATGAGTGAGGGCCTGGCAAACCTCAAGAAAATCCCAACTGTGGGACCCTCCATGCCTCTTACCCCTTCAACCATGTTGCCATGAAACTTAAGTTAAATTACATTGCTGTGGGGAAACTTCTTTACCCAGTTCAAGACTTGGGTACAATTTCTTGCAATGTCACCAGCATCCCCTTGCTATGAGTTATGCAGTAACTTTTACATAGCTTATAATAACTATTATTAATAGTTAATACAGAACTATTACAAGCTCTGTAATAGCAACCAGGCACCACACAGATGCAGATAAATATTAAGTATGAAATGACAGCCAGTGTACAGCCAGGCATGTCAGTTATCTCCTAGTCTAGAAGAGTCTGTGCAGGGTTGACCACAGGGGTCAGAAAAGGAGGGCATGTAGAGAGGCAAGGGTGGCTTGGGGGCGTTATTCTCAGCACCATTGCCAATTCAATCATGCATCAATAACTTTTTTTAAAGAGAGACAGTCTCACTTTATCACCCTCAGTGGAGTGCCATGGCATCACAGCTCACAGCAACCTCCAGCTCCTGGGCTTAGGTGATTTTCTTGCCTCAGCCTCCCAAGTACCTGGGACTACAGGCACCCACCATAATGCCTGGCTATTTTTTTTGTTGCAGTTTGGCTGGAGCCAGGTTTGAACCCACCACCCTCCGTATATGGGGCCGGCACCCTACCCACTGAGCCACAGGCACCGAATAACTTTTATTAGTTGGCATTTTCCAAGATATTGGAGAAAGGAAACACTTCTTCAGTGAATTGTTACCACCCAAGTTCAGATCCCTTCTGCCCTTGCACAGTAAATCAATCTCTGGTTTTGCAAAACAGAAAAGATTTAATGGCAAGACCACTGAGCAAGGAGGCAGGAGAATAGCTCTCAAACCCATCTCAAATCCACCTCCTTGAAGATAAGGCTTAAGCATCTTTATAGGTCAAGAAAGGTGGGGTGGGATAAAGTATAGGGGAAGGCGATTGGTGGTGGAGAAAAATGAAGTAACAGCTTTGCCCTACAGAATCTTAGTCGGGGGTTTACGGCATTCCACAGAACACAGTTCACATGATCTGAGGATAGAGTTTTTGGACCTTTGACATTAAAAGGCCATCTCTCAAGCACAGGCCCATTGGAAGGGTCAGTGGTCTCAACTGGTTTGAACTGGACAAGAGCTGGCCCAAGTTCCTGAAAAACAGATGGAATGACTGTTTCCATAGTGACTGTGAAAGGTGAGTTTCAGTGTTTAGCAGTCAGGCCTTCAGCTACCACATCCTTCAGCTAATGGAAAAAGGAAAAAATATAAAACAAAGCAAGCAATCAAGCAGGACAAGTGAACTTGATCTAACTAACCACTTGGTTTCAGAACTTTTTTTTGAGACAGTCTTGTTTTGTCACCCTTGGTAAAAGTACCATGGCATCTTAGCTCACAGCAACCTCAAATTCTTGGGTTTAAGTGATTCTCTTGTCTCAGCCTCCCAAGTAGCTGGGACCACAGGCACCTGCCACAATGCCCAGCTATTCTTTTTTTAGACACAGGGTCTCACTCTTGCTCGGGCCAGTCTCAAACTCATGAGCCCAGGCAATCGACCTGCCTCAGCCTCTCAGAGTGCTAGGATTACAGGCATGAGCCACCACACCCAGCTCCATTTCACAGCTTCTGACCTAAAGTTAGGACAAAGCATTGGTTTTGGCCTTGAATAAGAAATTGGTTGCTTAGCAACCTAATCCAGAATGTAATTTCAGGGGAAAAGAACTTTTGGGTAAAAAAAAAATTCTTTACCCTTTCAATTATTAAAAACCATATCACTTTATGACCCTTGGGAAATTCAGTTCACTTCTCAGAAAAGGTCAAACCAAAAAGAAAAAGAAAAAGATGAAATATTATATTGCAGGCTCAGCATCCATAGCTCAGTGGTTAGGGTGCCAGCCACATATACTGAGGCAGGCAGGTTTGAACCCGGCCTGGGCTGGCTAAACAACAATGACAACTACAACAACAACAACAAAAAAAAATAGCCAGGCATTGTGGTGGGTGCCTGTAGTCCCAGCTACTTGGGAGGCTGAGGCCAGAGAATTGCTTAAGCCCAAGAATTTGAGGTTGCTATGAGCTGTGACACACAGGCACTCTATTGAGGGTGACATAGTGAGACTCTGTCTCAAAAAAATAAAAAATATTATATTACATACGTGTCCAGCAGAAATGAAGACACATTGGAGAAATAGACCCAAATCATTTCCATTGATTTAAATTTTTTCATTGTTTTGCACCAACCATCATCAAAATCTTAAAGACAAACTTGGAGAGACATTTGGAAACATCTTGATGGTACTACTTAGTATCAAGGTAAGAGCAGGAAACGATTAAGCAATATATTTTCTCTGGAGATGAATCTATAGTTGGGACAGTTTTCATGTTGTTGATACACCTACCTTCATCCATCACATTGTGTTGGAAAAAGTTTTAACAGCTGTGAAAACCCTACCAGTAAAGGAAAAAGAAAACATGGATTTTACTAGATACAATTTCTCCATGATTCGCTGAGTTTTGGATTAGCCCCTATATTTGTTTTCTATGGCTACATGACAAATTACCACAAATCTAGGAGCTTAAAACAACACAAATTTATTATCTCACAATTTCCACAAATTAGGAGTCCAGAATGGAAAGAACTGAGTTCTCGGCTCAGGGTCCTACAAGGCTGAGATCAAGGTGCCAACCAGCTGCACCCTCATCCAGGGAACTACCTGCTTCCAAGCACCTGCAGTGTCCTGGCAACATTCATTCCCTTTTCTCCTTGAGACCGAATGACGAAACTTTCCATTTTCTCAGCAACTAACAACAGGGGATGGCTCTCAGCAACCAGAGACCACTCTTAGAGCCTCACATGTGGCCTTTCATAGTTCACAACATCACTGTTTACTCTCAAAATCTAGCAGAATCTCTCTCCCACTTCAAATTTCTTTTTTCTTTTTGGAAGTCACTTGGTTAGGTCAGGCCCAGCCAAGGGATAATCTCCCCTTTTGTCAACTGAATGTCAACTGATTAGGGACCTTAATTACATCTGCAAAATCCCTTCTGCTATATTACGCAATGATCATGTGATAGCCCATCATATTTACAAGTCTTATTCACACTGAAGGGGAGGGTATTATACAAGACAGGTGCCCAAAAGGGTAAGAATCTTGGAGGCATCCTAGAATTCTGCCTAAAACTGTCCCTCACTCATTGTGTCCCTATGTGTGACCTATGAATTAAGGATAATACTCCACTTTCAAGATTGTTATAAGCTATATATGTGTGCTTTCCACTGAAAGCAAAGTATCATCATGTATTCTAAAACTATTCATATTTAATATGCATTGAGCTCCACTATATGAGCTTATAATCTAGCCCTTGTCCTAACTCCCTGGTCATTCTGAAAGTTTACAGTTAGTAACCCTAGTGCCTTTCGCTGTTGCTCCATCTTTAACCATACCCCAGCCACAAACTACTTTTTAAAACTTTACCCCATAGCTGCAATTTCAGTTTCACTATTTGGTATGACTTCACTGCATTTGAAGGGGTTGCTTTCTAGTAGATCCATCCGGAGACTCATGCTCAGCGGATTTAGGGCTTCTCTTCATTTAACGCAGCCCTCCTAGAGCAGGGTAAATACACCCCAACTTCCAGATGATGGGGTGACAGCCACTGTTGGGAACTGAGAGTTTTAAGTGATAGACAGGTACACTATCTTAAATTGAGAATTTATGTTAACGTCTTAGAAAAATATAACTACTTGTTGAAATCCATGATTTGGGGGCATGAGCAAAGCTAAAAGTAGGAATTTAAGATTTTTTAAAAGTGATGATTTGAAGGCGGGGCCTGTGGCTCAAATGAGTAGGGAGCCGGCCCCATATGCCAGAGGTGGAGGGTTCAAATCCAGCCCCCGTCAAAAACTGCAAAAAAAAAAGAAAAGAAAAGAAAAGAAAAAGTGATGATTTGAGAAAAAATTAAATAATAGCACAAATGGCTAGCATATGGAGAAAATGATGATGGTGTTACCCAATTTAGGAAACATTGTCACATGCGAAATAGACTGGTAAGGAACTAAGCAGTGAATGAAGTAGTGAATTCAGTGAGTATTGAATACATTATGCTAAATGAATCTGGCTCCAAGAACCCCTCTGTTTTACAAACGTTACAGAAGCCCACTACGCGCCAACAGTTGAGTGTGTCTGACACAAGCTCGTAAAGCACGTCTCACAACACACTCAGGCCACGGGGTGTGGGAAAGTGCGAGGGCTGGGGGTGGAGCCTGGGGGGGCGGGGTCTTGAGAGGCGTGGTCAACCCACCCGCGGCCAGCGTGCGGGGGCGTGCCCGGAGAGGGGTGGGTCCACCGGCGGAAGGCGGAAGCCGCTAAGGAGTCATGTGACCCGAGTAATATGGCCGCTGCCCCTTGAATGCAGCCGATATCTGGCGGGAGAGGGTCGCGAGAGCCGTTAGACTGCCAGGGTCGTGTGCGGGAGGGCTAAGGGCCTGGGTTCCAAATCGCAGCGACAGAGAGAAGCGAACAGGCCTGGGACGACGTAGTCCATGAGCCGGCGCCGGGGGCGGCGCGGAGCCGTAGACTCCCGTGGCCCCGGCGCGGCCCCAGCAGCCGCGGGCTAAGGAGTCGGGAGGCTTCTCGAGCTGCCACCATGAACCCGGAGAAGGACTTCGCGCCACTCACGCCGAACATCGTGCGCGCCCTGAATGACAAGCTGTACGAAAAGCGGAAGGTGGCAGCGCTGGAGATTGAGAAGTAAGACCGCCAGCACACCTCCCTGGCTGTGCATCCCCTGGCTTTTCTGCTCTAAAAGGGAAGCTTTTCGCGCCTTCCCAGTCAGTATTATTTTCCCAGGTTTCAGGCCCTTAGCGCAGTACTGTAAGAAAAGGAGATTTGGAGTCATTTCTGGGAGTCCCTGCTTTGATCCTGACTGGCTGTGTGATTTGGTCCAAGTTTTTTAAGGTCCTGGTGCCCCAAAGAGCTGCAGTGAGAATTAAGTGACATAATGTATTTGTAGTGTTTTGCACAGTGCCTGGCACATAGTGGTTCTTGCAGTGTGGCAGCGCCACCTCAACCAGCAAATGAGACAGTTGGCCTCTGTGATGGGAGAGAAGTCGGAAGCGAGAGAATTTACTTTTGATGTTGACCTGCCTGGTTTCTTACCAAGCTTCTGAGAATTGGAAGGGACTGTTAGGTGACTCAAGTGGAAAAACAGGGACTGGAACCTCATGATCTCAAGGTGTAGAGAGTGGCTTTATCTGTCATAACACTTGTCCCTGCAAGTGGAAGTAGCGATCATTTGACCTTTCTTGCTTCTGCATTACATGTATGTGTAACAATGATCTGATATTTTACTTTATTTCTCAATGTACAGGACAGGAACTATTCAACTGGGAAGGCTATATTAAGATTTTTTCTTAACTATATTATTTTACTTTTGTGTATTTTTCCCCAGTCAAATCATGTGGGTGATTTTAGAAGAATGGAAAGAAGAAGTTGAGTGTGGAAAAACACCAATGTAGGAGTCAGAAAAGGTAGTTTGTAGTTCATCCCTGTCCAGTAGGGTAGCTGCTGGCCATGCGTGACTATTTCAATTTAATTTACTAAAGATGAAATACAATTTTAAAGTTTTGGTTTCTCAGTCTTATTACCCATATTTCAAGTGTTCAATAGCCACATGTGGCTCTTGGCTACCATGTTGGGCAGCATAGGTTATGGAACGTTTCTGTCAGTGAAGAATGATCTATTTGGCTTCCCTAATCTATACTGTGGTGTAACACTCACTCTTTGACCTGGGGCACAAAAATATAGTTAATAACTTTGCGTTTATTAACTGTACTGTTGACATTTGGGAGCAGATAATTTTCTTGGTTGTAGTGGGCTGTCCTGTGCCTTGAGGTTTTTCCCAGCATCTCTGGCCTTTACTCACTAGATGACAGTAGCAGTCTGTCGGTTGTAAGAACCAAAGATGTCTCCAGACTTTGCCAAATGTCCCCTGAAGGCGCAGAATGGTCCCAGTTGAGAACTGCTTCTACAGTGGCTTTGGATTTAAGTGTCCTCCTAAACTAAAGGGTTTGGACTTTGATAAGAAGACCTTCCCATTCAGTTCTAATATCCAGTATGTCCACAACCATCTAGTTGCCTCTCTCAGCAGGCAGCACCTTCTTGGCTGCTCACTAATGCTAGCAAGTCTTAATAAGTATTTCTGTACTGACTGGGAAGCCAGAGAGGATGTGTAGGTGTGGTTTCATATCCATGAATTTGTTGGCTTTGAAGTTGCCTTGACACCCAGTTTGTCCCTCACCCACTCTGCTTCCCAAGAATATTTTTTATCATAGTTTGAGTCATCTGTTGAGCCCTTGAATAGAGGTATTCATCTCAACAGTATTATTGCTTGCAGCACAACCCGTGTAAGTGCTGTCACTCTGCTAGCAATTCTGTACAGATTTTGTCTTTAATGGGTTCATTTTTTATTGGACATTACTCTTTATTCAGAGAAACTCACTAGGGCCTTGAGAGCAGAAGTTCTGTGTTATTTCTCCTCAGCACTTATCACAATGCCCAGAGGTATTTAATAATTGGTGTCTGAATAAATGAATGACCATATGTCTTGGTGCAGTCTAAGGACCTTGCTGCTCAAAAGTGTGGCCTACACAGAGCAGCATCAGGATCACCTGGGAGCTTGTCAGAAAGAGATTTGCCAGCTTCACTCCACACCTGTGAAATCAGAATCTGCATTTTAATAGGATCCCTGGGTGATGAGTAGGCGCATTAAAGTTTGAGAAGTGCTGCTCCAGTCCATTCCAGCCTTTCAGTCATGTTTGGAATGAGGAATGCCTGGCCACTTTAATATGTTCAAGAATGTATGTTTTCACAGGTATTGATTTTTTTCTTGATACTTGTTCAGCTTTTTGGATGTCTGAGCACTATGTCAGGTTCACATAGAATATTGTATATTTGAATATATTCTTCATTTGGCCTGGTCAGAGTGACCCTCAGCCAAACACAAACTGTTAACTAGCTCTCACATAGGCTGCAGATACCTGATAAAAGAAAAGTCAGAATACTAGCAGTTATCTGTAGCATAGGTGAGTCAGCTCACGTGCTTCAGAAATGAAAGTGTTTAGTCCTGTTCGTGGTAAGCAGTCCCGCCAGGATATCCTATTTCTTGAGAGCCTGCAGGGCACAGTGGTTAAGAGCAGGCACTGGAGCCAAACATCTAGGGTTCAAGCTCCCGCATTCTAACTGGGTGACCCTAAAAAAGCTTATTACCCTCTCTGCCTCCATTTCTTCATCTGTAAATTGAGAATAAGAATAGTATTCATAGGGGTATTTGAGCTAATGTTGTAAAGTGCTTACTTAGCACAGTACTTGGCATGTTATAATTGTTATATAATACACTGTATATAAAATTGTTATATAATTGTTCTAATTATTTATAATATATATTACATAATTGTTTTGTATCTTATCACCTTTCTTTTTGAGACAGAGTCTCACTATGTCACCCTCAGTAGAGTGCTGTCACATCACAGCTCACAGCAGCCTCAAACTCTTGAGCTTAAGTGATCTTCTTGCCTCAGCCTCCCAAGCATCTGGAATATCTGGGACTATAGGTACCTGCCACAGTGCCTGGCTATTTTTTGTTGTAGTTGTTAACAGTTGTTTAGCTGGCCTGGGCCAGGTGCGAACCCACCAACTTCGGTGTATGTGGCTGGTGCTGTAACCACTGTGCTATGGGTACCAAGCCATCTTATCACTTTTTGATATGTAGAATAATGATCTCCCAAAGATGTCCACATCCTAATCCCTGTAGCCTGTGAATATGTTACATTACATGGCAAGGGGGAAGTAAAATTGCTAATCAGCTGACCTTCATATAGGAAGATTTGGATTATTAAGTGGGCCCAGTGTAACTCCAAGAGTCTTTTAAGTGTGGAAGAGGGAAGCAGAAAGGTGACGTGATGTGAGAAACATTACCCAGTTGCTTACTGCTGGCACTGAGGGTGGAAAGGGTCCACCATCCAAAGAATGTGGGCAGCCTCTAGAACAGCGGTTCTCGGAACTTCCATTAGGAAGGTTGAGAACCACTGCTCTAGAAGCTGGCAAGAAAATGAATTCTCAGGCTCACACCTATAATCCTAGCACTCTGGGAGGCCAAGGCAGGTGGATTGTTTGGGCTCAGGAGTTCCGGACCAGCCTGAGCAAAAGCGAGATTCAGCTCTACTAAAATAGAAAAGGCAGCAAGGCATGGTGGCAGGGGCCTATAGTCCCATCTCCTTGGGAGGCTGAGGCAGGAGGATTACTTAAGCCCAGGACTTTGAACTTGCTGTGATCTGTGACACCACAGTACTCTATCCTGGGTGACAGAGTGAGACTCTGTCTCAAAAAGAAAAAAAGAGGCCACGCTGCCCGCCCCGCGCCGATGGCGCAGCAGCCCCTGGGTGCAGCGCGCCCTCCTGGTGGCGGGCCAGGCGCCTCATGCGTTCCAGGCACTCCGCAGCGCTGCAGGGCTAGCCGACTTTGGGGGAAAGTGGAGCAAAGTGTGGATTTGGCGGGGTGCGGAGGTGGAGAGAGAGTTGCCCGCGGGACCCGGCAGCGGGAGAGCCTGGAGGCGGTGCCTTTGCGGGGCTGGGGTGCAGGTGGGCGGTGGCTAGGCGCCCGGGGCGCAGAGGCAGAGGCTGCTCCCGCCGAGGGGGCCGGGAAGTGCAGCCGCTGCAGCGGGGAATTTTCCTACAGAGTGGAGAGCTGATGGTCCAGCGTGATGGAACACCCTCTGCTTCCAGGCCTCAGTTCCCGCTGTAGTGATGAAGCTGCTCGTAGCACCCTCAGACTGTGTCTGGGTGAGTCCATGAAGTGCGCCAGGTGACATCGCGAAGGCTGCTTTGATGAGGTGGCTGCGTTACAGCCTTCTCGAACCTCTTATTTCTTGCAACGTTGTGTTTCTCTGGAGCACGTTCATTGCTTACCTTCCGAACTGGGAGATACAAGTAGCCACAGGGAAGAAAAAAGCCCGAGACAGGAGCCTATGAAGACTGTGAAGGCAATTCTGAGTAGCAGTTGTGAATGGTACAGCTGCTGAGCTCCTTCCTCAGACCATCTGAAATGAATCTCTCTTATTGATTGTTTTTATTGGCCTAGAATCAGGAGTACTGGATTTAGTTGACTTCAGGGTAAAGAACAAAACAGTCCTGGTTATCATCATAAACATATGAACCAGTGTGATGGTGAAGTGAGATGAGGCTCGGAAATGGAACTGTAGCCCCTGCTTTAGCATTTATCATTTCGTTCCTTACTCTGTCTTGGTATACCACATGGCTAAATGGGAAAGAAAAACTTATTGCTTATCAACGAGAATTTCTTGCTTTGAAAGAACGTCTTCGAATAGCTGAGCATAGAATCTCTCAGCGCTCTTCTGAATTAAATACCATTGTACGACAGCTCAGACATGTAGGAGCCGAAACAAATGGAAGTAAGGATACAGTGAATAAATTTTCAGATAATACCCTAAGGCTGCTAAAGGAATTAACAAGCAAAAAATCTCTTCAAGTGCCAGGTATTTATTAGCATTTGC